>PVJH01032968.1:0-21988 GCA_004026705.1 Nesogale talazaci | reverse complement strand
CTTCCTCATCCTCAGGTTTTATGAATTTGATCACTTGTTCATCAGGGTGGTCCTCATCAACCTTCTTCTTGCCCACGGATTGGGGCTAAGCCCTGGTGGGGCGGCGGCGGGGGGGCACCCGGGAGGGAAGAGAAAGGTTAGAGATGGACTCGCTGGGCGGCAGAGAGATGCCTCACCCTTCATTGCTTCTTAAGGTCTCTTCTCTGCTTCTGCTGCCACGCACTTTCCCACAGAGCGGAGGGATCGATCCGAGGCCCCGGAGTCTAGAGCACGGGGAAGGTATTGCTGACTCCTTCGGGTGGGCCTAGAAAGCATGACATCCCAATCAACGTTTTATTATTATTATTATTATTATTATTATTATTATTTTAAATTTATTATTGTCGATGTCGTTTCGTTGCCCTCGTGTGTATTTGTTTCGTTTGGAGAGAAAGACTATTACATGGAAAAGCCTGCGCAGTAGGGGAGAGTTTAACCCAGGACTCAGTGCCGAGAAGTCTAAAGGGGAAAAGCGTAATTACTTTTACAGGTAAGGATGTTGAAGAGATAATGGGGATCAGTTATTTTCATTCATCAGCCTCTCATAGCTGCATCACTGAATTACGTTTCCCATCGTTTCCCACGAAAAGGATCTGGCTCCGAAAGAGTTAAGAGCAAACTAGGGTGTTTCCTCTTTTCTTTATGAACCACAGACACCTGGCTCTTCTCCCGTGAGCATCTTGACCTCGGCCCTCTCGCGACTCCAAGTAACTGCCCCCTTCGCTCACTTACCAGCTCTGTTGTCCCAAGCCAGATCCATCGGGGATCAAACTGGATCTCCTGACGAATTTCCCTTTGACGGCCCTTCCCTTGAAAAGAGTAGCCTGGAGATGCATTGTCTGGCTGGTCTTCTGGTGTCTCTCCGTTTTGTTTGTGTTTTCAACTCCACCAACTCCCGCTTTTGTCAGGGCTAACGACACCATAATGACACCATAATTCACCCATGTCCGAGGAAATAATTCCTAATTGCCTTCTAACACTCCTTCACCACTGAAGGCCCAATCAGTCAAAGGCTATTGCTTTTGCCTATGTAACATCTTGTCTAGAAATTGAATGCTTTCTTCTTCTCATTACTTACATCTTTTTGCTTTTTCTGTACCTGAGTCACTTCCAAGGAATTGAGTACCTTCCCAAGTCTACTTACTAGTTAACTTCCAGTAGATTTGGGATGCCGAGTCCATTTTCATCATTTCACCAGTCTCTCTCTGCCCTTCCCACTTACGTGGCATTTCCACACTTACTACTTTTGGAAATTTGTGTTCGTGTCCCTAAAGGGGCCAACGGAAGTTTAACATAAGGCAATGCATTAATGATCTGACGGGAAATAGAAATTTTTGATGCTGGAAGGTTACTAAATAGAATGTTTCATCTATTTTCAGATGATTGACCAAAAATTTCTCCAAAGAGTACATCTCCCTATAGAAAGTGGACACTCTTTAGGAGAAGTGCAAATCAAAGCTCCAGTGAGATACCAGTCCACACTTACAAAACAAAACCCAGATAAAAAAACCCAAGTTCATTGCCATCAGGTCTATACTGATTCATAGGCTTCCTGAGACTGTTACTTTTATTATTATTATTATCATTATTATTATAACTGTTTATGGGAGTAGAAGGCCCAGTGCCTTGGAGCTGCTAGTGGGACACAGGGAGGGTCACAGTCCAGCTCATACCATGACACTGCCACAGCTCCTCTCTGTGCCCTCTAGAATGGCGCAATAAGAAAGACAGATAGCGGCGAATACTGGTGAGGATGTGGAGATGTCGAACTGCTCACACCTTGCTGCCGGTGATGTGGAACCATGCAGCTAATTTGGAAAGCACTCTGATAAAAAAAAAAAATGACTGTAAAACCAACCACAAAGCCAAACTCATTTTCATGGTCAGTTTCAACCTATAGCTACCATACATAGGATTTTCAAGACTACATCTCTGTGGGGGCAGATAGCCTCATCATTTCACCTGGTAGTGGCTGGTGAGTGTGGCAGTTCAGTGCCTTACCCACTGTCCTCTTGGGACATCTTAAATTACCACAGGACCCAGGAATTCTACTCCTAAGTATATAGTACAAAGAATCAAACACATAGGTGGTGGAGGTGGCTTCAAAAGATCATGGAAAAAATCCCATCACCTTTTAATTCGGTTTTTCTGCAAACTTTTTGAAACTCGCTTGTATATATTCTCAAACAAAGGCATATACTTGATTGATATGATTGTGTTATTTGTAATTCATATTCACCAAAAGGGGGAAGCACCTTAAAATACCTATCAGTTGATAAATACCTATCATTTAACAAAGCATGGAATGTTCATAGAATATTATTAAGCAATAAAAAGAATAATATACATTCTACAACAAGGATGAATCTTGAAAACATACCTAATGAAAGATGCCCATTAAAAGGGCATGCTTTTTTTTAATTCCATGTATAGTAAATGTCTCAAATAAGACCAGGTATGAAGACAGTTGATTGTTGTGTTGTCTGCTGGGCTTGATAGGAAAGGGACACGGGGATGACGGTAAAAAGATGAGCTGCCAATGTTTTAGGGGTGATGAGAAGGTTTGAAAATTAAATAGTCCGTATAATTGACATTTCCCTAATAAAACACCTGAGTTGTACACTTAAATGAGCAAATCTAACGATATGTCAGTGAAGTGTGTGTGTGTGTGTGTGTGTGTATTGCTACCAGGTTCCGGCCCATTTTGTACATGTATGGGGTTATCCCAAACAGAATTTGTTTAAACATGTCACGGCCAAGACAAGTTCTCTCAGGAATACACTTGACTTGGTCGCCTTTAGGCTTAAAAAAAAAAAAAAGTTAACAACAACAACAACAAAGAAGTCCTGTCAAAACCGTATCCTATGAGGTTATCTTCTGGGCCAGTGAAATTCCAAGCAAGGAGCTCAGCTCAAAAGTTTACAGAGACTGTATTTTAGTATTCTACAGGGACCATCTTGATAATTTTTTTCCAAAAGACAGAACAATTGCAGGGGTTCATTATGAAGAAGTTTTCAGAACATGAAAAGCTGCCTTGGTAGAAAGAGGTCAGGTAAATTATGCTAAGGGGTTTTAGTTTTTTGGTTTGTCTTTTTCCTCAATCAAGATAATGCATCTGGTCACTCTTGCAGGGTAGCAATGGCTGCCCGAGGAGAATGTCCTCTGGAAACCGTGCTCCGCCCTCCCGACAGCCCTTCTGATTTGCCTACCCAGCCTTCTTTTTGTTTCCCAAACTCAAAGCGCATTTACAAGGAACACAAGTTTTCTCAAGGGTGCCCCAACTGCAGTTATGATGTGGTGAAAATCGAAAAGCACCGACTACTTTGGGGAAGGTTAAAAAGATACCATGTTCTGCAAGAAGCATGAGAGTCCAAGTAAAAGGCTTATGAAAAACCGTAGCTTCACAATGGGATGTTTTGTTGAATAAATGGTACTATGATTAGTGTAGCAGTCTTTTTGACGTGTGTGTGTATGTGGGGGTGGGAGTGTCATTGTCAACTCTACATTTGAGTGCCATGTCTGATCCATCATTGCATCTTCCAAGGCACTCAGCGCCATGACCTGAATATAAGCTCTTGATCAATGGTTGAGGAATGAACGAATCAATGATCAATTAAATGAATTTGCAAGTGGTTTTATTATAATGTTCTGGAGACTTTTTGGGCAAAGTGCACCTTTATAATGTGTGAAAGAATTTTTGGAAAGAGGGAGGCCCACGAACGACGGCCTCTAGTGGAACCTCCTGTTCACCTGGGCCAGCCGCTCCCCTGCCACGCCTGACGTCACCCGGGGTCTTTCCCTTTTCCTTGGAGTGATGGATGGGCGCACTGTATTTTAGCAATGTGTGTTCTGTGGATGATGCACGATGCCAGTGCTCTGTGGTGACCTTTATTTTTATGAGCTGTGAGAATTAAGAACTTCCCAGTTTTAGTTTAATTAAGCAGTAAGACACAGCAGATGGTACATTTGTGGGTGATGATTGCATACGTCGGGTTCCCTCAAGCAGTCCTGTAACCCTAGGCAAAGCGTTGCCTAGAGTAGCACAGCACTGTTGAAAAAATGCCTAGGAAGAGAAACCCGTGGTGGTGATGTAACCAGACCATGGGGGAGGACACTTCCCAGCAGGCCTGACTGCCACCTGACGCTCCCCTAGCTCCCCGCCTGGCCTACCTGGAGGAGGCATCCATGGCTTTATGGCAATAGTACTCGTTTACCGCCCATCTGTACCATGCAGCATTTGCAAATAAAGTATATGAAGACTTTTATTACCCGAGTCTTCTTTTGTGTGATCTGGGTAAAACATTGAGAAGGCGTTGGAATGTGATTTGCATGTTTTCCAGTGCTCCAGGAAGATGTGGTAAACGGAGAAGCACTCAATTTCTGGCAGGTTGTTTGATTATGTTTGTTTTCAGTCACTACGGAGAGCCCAGAGGGTCCCACAGTGTGCATTTCCCCCCAAGTCCTGTGTGCTTACTGCCAGCGTATTTACTCCAGAGGATGTTAAAGACACACATAAGCGGAGAGAATATGGAATTAGTCCCATGCTTCTCACCAATCACGCAACTCCTCAGGGAGAAAACCAGATTGTTAAGTTGAATTACTTTCTCTTATTGGTAAGGGAGAGCCTATCCGTCTAGCTCAGATTCTTTTTCCTTTACTATCTTTGAAAAACTGAATTACTTGAGAGCTGGTATAAAACTTGTAATTGCATAATATTTTAGATCATAAGAAAATATGCCTCAATTTTTCTTATTAATGCAGTGTATGAAATCATCAAAATGAAATACATTCACTTAGTGGCTGTAATGTTGTTAGAAGTATGAACTATGTGAATTTTTAAAAATATGGCCATGGTTGCTTTAGATAGAATAATCCATTTGTCTCATCTCATTGCTGCAAAGACTAGATTTGGAATTCTGGTTGGACAATGAACTTCAAAAATAATATTTTAACAAGCAGATATAGATTTCTCTTTAGAGGAAGCCAGCATTTCATGTTGAATTCCCCAGCATGCCTCTCCTCCCCCACTCGCGGTTGATTATATAAATCCTTTGATTTTAAAGGCTTTGTCACCACAAAACATGTAGCTACATTATTCTTTCAGGTTGTCTTTTTGGAGACTTTTAAGTTTCATATTTAATTTAATTAAGCATTTCTTTGACAGATTCCCACCACTCCATTCCAGGACACTCAGACATTGAGGATATAAAATTGAATGCATGAACACTAATTTTGTCATTCTTCTCATAGGCATCAAAGACAAACCTCCGAGTTAATAAAGGGGAATGGCTGTAAACACCGACCTGCACAGGCAGTCTAACATAGTAATTTATTTTAGCTTATAAATTATTAAAGATTTTGATAAAAATTGTATATTTTATGAAGTCTCATTCTAGTGCCAATTCATTGATAACTCATCTCTTTACAGAACTTGATTTTTTACCTTCTTAAAATTGAACAAACAGGAAGTAAATACAAGGTGGCAACCCCCCTACCCCTCCCCCCCCACCCCCACCCTGTGCAAAAAAAAAAAACACAGTAAAAATCTCCATTGGGAGGTGCTTTCTATCATTTTATTTATTTATTTGTTTTGTTTTGTTTTATTGGGGGGGGGGCATCATTGCCCTCAGGTAGTGGGAGTAGGAGGCCCAGCCTTTGCTCCGTGGAGCAGGAATCGAACCTCCATCCCAGTGGTCCGCAGTCCTGCGCACAACTACTACACCACTGGGGCTCAGCCCCGGGAGGTGCTTTCATGGGATGTGTTTTCCCCACTAGGCCAGCACTGAGCAACTCAGTTTGAGTTAGTGCACCCAGTGACATCACCTAGGAAGGTTCTCTCTGGTCAAAGTGA
This sequence comes from Nesogale talazaci, assembly GCA_004026705.1. NCBI lineage: Eukaryota > Metazoa > Chordata > Mammalia > Afrosoricida > Tenrecidae > Nesogale > Nesogale talazaci. The sequence continues at coordinate 16,098 of PVJH01032968.1, read as the reverse complement.
ATTTTTTTCATTAAAGCAGTGTTGCTCGAAACTCATTAATTTTTGTGATGGCCGATTTAAGAGAACAGTGTGTGCCTGTGAAATTTTGTGTCTTACTCTGGGAAAAATGCCATAGAAATTTTCGTGATGCTGAACACAGCTTACACGGATAGCACTGTGGGAAAAAACTCAAGCATAGGAGTAGCTTTCTCATTTCAAAAATGGTGGAATGTCCACTGATGACAAGCCTTGTTCTGGATGACCGACAGCTTCTCGACCGGACAAAAATGTCCACCCATAATGCATTCGGAGTTAATTTTACCAGGTCAGAGGGTTAATCAACCTTTCTACTTAGAGGTTCTGAAAAAAAATTGCATAGCAGTGTACAACAAAACAAGGCCTGACTTGTGGCAGGCAGGGGTTTTGCCATCAAAACAATGCACCTGCTTGTCATCTCTTGTGCCAGCTTTGGCAAAAAGCAGCATGACTCTTGCCTCATGCACACTTACTCACCTGAACTCATCCCATGTCACTTCTTTTTGTTTCCTCCAATGAAGAGGGAAGACATGAAAGATGAGCAGCAAGGAAGGTCAAGAAAATGAGGGAGGTGCTGTCTGCCACCCAGATAGACAGATGGATTTGAAAAATGTTTCCAAGAATGGAACTGCAGATTTGGCAAATGTTGTAAGTGTAACAGAGAGAACTTTGAAGGTGATAGGCTGTTTTGTAAAATAATGTACCTATATCACTTTGAAAAACAAATTCCTTTTTTTGGGGGGGGGGAGGCTTTCCCCTCATAGTCCCTATTTACCCAACATCCTCGTCACTTGAACATTGTTTTGGTAGCCCTGCTGAACAAATTATATTATAACACCCCCAAATGAGAACTCGCTAGGGAGATGAAATTCGGCTAGATAATTTTAGAGATGCTAGACTAATGTATTAAGTTTTTCTATGTTCATTCCTTCTCATCCAGATTGTTCATTTAATGACAGTACTTTCCTTTTATAATGACACTGGACATTTGAGACTATTTTTGCATTACTGGAGTAGATCTACAAAGGTGTTATGCAGTAAACACTACCTGACAACAACACCGAAGAGAAAATAAAAATTTGGTTCTTGGTGATTTCAGGCCTGTTCCTGGGGTTACTTGGGAAGCTGAATCAGAGAATTGCATCAGACCACATCAGCTCTCATTTCTTAGTTAGGATGTTGCACTGTATTTTTAGCTATCAAGTTATACTATTTTTTTTCACTTATCCTAGTTTTAAATATGAGAACAGTCCAGACCATGAGTTATAGGATAAAACAAAAAAAGGCAAGAAACATTTCAAAGATAAATTAGGTATTAAGGGATTTCCAAGGGAAGTCGTCTATGAATGAACCTTTGATAGCTAGTTGGTTAAGCAGTCAGCTGCCAATCATAAGGTCTGTGGTTGAATCCACCAGTCACTCTCTGTAAAAGACTACTTAAGCCTATAAAAGACTTAAACGTTTGGAAACCCCAGACACAGTTCTTCTCTGGCCTGTAGGATTACTATAAGTTAGAATTGATTAGATAGTTTAACTTTGGGGTATGGAGGCTGTGCAATCAACAGTGATTATAAATTGGATATTGCAAAGCCAGAGCACCAAATCTCAGGCCCATTTGGGTTTTCAGAACATTTGAATCTCTATTTATTGTACCAAACTCACTACCAGTCAGTTGATGATGACTCACAGAGGCCCTGTAGGACCGAGCAGAACTTCTCCTGTAGGTTTCTGAGGCTTTAAATCTTTATGGAGCAGAAAGTTTCATCTCTCTTGCCAAACAGCTAATGGGCATGGGTCACACGCTTGTGGTGGGCAGTCAGACACAGAGCCCACTGTACTCTTTATTTATTGTACAGTATCTGTGTTAGTCCGGGTAGACTAGAGGAACAAATTCTTAGACACACATGGATATAAGGGAACGGTTTATATACAAGAGGAATGGGACATTGAGAAAGCATCCCAACCCAGTTCAGTTCAAAGTCGTAAGTCCCGATATCAGTCTATAAAGTCACCTTCTGACTCACGAAGTCACAGGCTAATGGGTGCAGAGTACCGGCACTGGCAGGGGTCTCCCCATGGCTCCTTGCTTCCAGGCTCAGGGTCCATCACCAGTCTCCAGTGGTGGTAGAGGCAACTCAGCGCTGGCAGGGATCTCCACGTGGCTTCTCTAGTTTCAGAGGTCTGGTTCCATCAGGGTTATGCTGTGTGGTTTCTTCTCCGGCCCGTCCAGCTCCTCAGATGCTGCCATCTTGTCTTGTCCGAGTTCATCATCTCTGAGACTAACTCCCAACAACTGGGGAGATAGCTTCTCATCTCCATGAGAGAATCTCACGAGAAAGCCATGCCCACACAGAGGCCTCACTGGCTACTCAATGGCTATCTCCATATTAACAGGCTAGACTGCACCCCTACATCTTAATCATGAAATTGACATAAGCACATGTCCGCCACAGTATCGCTGTCTTCTGCCCCCGTTTTTAAGATAGCAAATCAGTTCCTAATAAAAGTGAGATGCTGGTTGGAAAATTCCAAGTTCATGTAATCTGTACTACTCACATGTATCTTTGAATCAAAGGTCACCATCTGAAGTATAACTTGACCTGAATATTTAGCACAACACGAGTACGTTGAACTAAGCTGTGTATCTTTTCTATCTCAGGCTAGCTAACACTACATTTAAATATTTTTAAGAACAAGCACAGTGGAGACCCTGGTATGTGATATGTGTTCCGTTCCTAACAAAATTAGAACTGATCAGAGAAAAGGGGTGCCGTTTAGGGAATCAGCAGATCAGATATACCCAGAAACAACTCTCACATTGGGGACAACTCAGTGCGTGTTGGCCAAAGCAATTTGCACCCATAGCCTCAACCCAGGTCCTGAGCAGACTAACACTTCCGATTTAGACTCGGAAAAATGGAGCTTCAAATCCTGATTGTACTCCTTCCTATGTGATTGTGCCACATAGGGATTTCCTTTGAACAGTAATGGTTACTGTAAATGCATGTTTACTTTTTTAACCCATTGAAGTCTGGGGCTGGTGTCATGATGTTCCGGGCTTTTTTCTCCCTATGTTCCCATCAACCGTTGGTGGCTATCCGGGAGGGCATTTCATGGACCAAGATGGCCGTCCAGGAAGGACTCCCGGCTGAAGCAGTTTCTTCTCCCACCCATGCAACGTGTTCACGTCCAGGATGTGAACAAGGCATGTGGGAATCTGGAAACGTTATCTGTACTGCGGGCGGCTGAAAACAGGGGCTTCTGTTACCTCGGATGAAAGGAAAGTTGGCAGCTAACAGGGTGACCTTGAGCCATTTAATCTCATTGAGCCTCTGCTTGCTCAGTTTTAAAAGATAGCTTTAAAAGTAGGATCTAATTAGTAGATCCCGTTGCTTTGAGTATCAGGTGAGTTCATGCATCTGCAGCATTCAGCACCGTTCTTGGCATATAGTAAGGAAAGAAGCAGTGCAATTTAATTGTTCTTTGCAGCGCCTTCCTTAACATCTCCAGGTCGATGTCCTGCAGATGCGTAGAACTTCGAAGCGTCTTATAACACCATCCTGCATTCCCTAGTTTACCTCCTACCCATCCTCACTAACCAGAAGCCTCACCTCAGTCTTTTTTGTGTCTTTATTACGGTGTGTCTGCCCAGTAGTCACCAGATAGAGTTCTACCCACCAAATCGTCTATGGGTTTCTCAACCTCGCCCCTGCATTTGCCTTGTCACTGTCTGAATGCAGGCTGTCTTGAATCTGTTGCATCCCTCTGGTTTTTACCAGCTACCAGATAACATCCAAATCCCTCAGAATGGTATTCAAGTCTTACTCTAATCTGATTGTGCAGTATTAGCAGCTTTAACTTGAATTTGCCCTGGCACCCCTACTTTCTCCAAATCATACTTCTCACACTGTAACTTCGTTGGAAACCTACTGTTCTTCAAATAGGCTATTGGGCCCTCGCTTCACCTTCAGGAGAGGTTTGGGTGAATTTTCAAGTTGGAACATGGAGAGTTTGAGCATAGGTGTGTTTGGGTCTGTACCTGTAATTTTGAACATCAGGCACGATTTTCAGAAACTCCTTGGTGATTTTGTTGATGAGAGCAACAGCTAGACAGGTGTACCCACACTCCTTCCTTATCATATCTGGATTTCTAAATATAGACAGAGGAAAGAACAAAAGCCTCTGGAGTAAAAAGAGATAGGAGGCAGGCGTTGATATCTATCTTTCTAATGGATGGGATAATGTGGTCAATTTTTTTCAAAATACTGGTTCAGCTAGAGAAGCTCATTTTGCTAGACAGTGTAGACTTGGTTAAGTTTTTAATGTGAGTGTTATGAATGCATTTTGCTTTTAATTGAAAATAAAGAAGTTAGGGAAGGCTAGCTTTTTTGTTGTTTTTGGTGTGTGTGTGTATATGAGAGAGAGAGAAGAGCGAGCTAGCACTGTGTGTAATGGGATGTAATGAGATAATTCCAAAGCCCTCTGATGCAATATTTTGAAACTAAGTTGGTCGTACAATTAAAACATATCTTTGGTCATAGATTACTTGGCCTTATGCCATTTTCATAGGCAATGTCCTACTTAAATAGCCTGGATTGGCTGAGAAAAATAATTGCTGCTATGAAATAATTTTGCAATTACCGCTGTAATTAAGGGCAGTTTGTTAATGAAAGTGCTTGGTGAATAATGACTGCAGGGCACTCCATCTTGCAGCTTCATGCCAGATGATTGGTTCATGTGGCGGAGGCAGTTAGGGAATTAGTGACACAGCTGTCGTGGTTACAGGATGGATGTAAATATCCTTTGCAGTTGATGATGAAGAACAGTCATTAGCCTCCTGCCCCTCGGGAACTGGTCAGAAGAACAAAAATAAACTTAACACACGGTGGTAAAAGCCATTCCTTATGTCTCCTTTTCTTGGGGATGAACAATTAACATTCTAATAGAAGCTGCAGAGAGCATGGGGATGAGCCCTCTCCTCTTCCACTGCATGTTAGTGTGATAAATGTGCCTCCTGGTAGGGCATTGGTTGTTCACAGTTTATAACTGCTCTTATTAGCTTACGGGCCAGTTAAAAACGGCTCTTTAGAGACCCACGGGCCCCATTTAAATTTTTCTCGCTCGTCTCCAGGTGATGTGGATCCAGCCCGGCCCTTCGAGGAGTGCCCGCGGATGGATTTGTGCCTGCTGCCCGCCTGGCTGCAGGGGCCATTGGAGATCAGTTTTCCGTGGCGCGGCTTATTTGCCAGAGTAAAATATATATTGTTTTGGAAGAAGACACGGGTACTTCTACGACCTTTGCTTTTCGGGTCTCTCTTCTTTTTTTAAACGTATTGTGGGCGGGTGCGGATCCCCGGTCGGCCCGCTCCCCGCCGCTCCGGAACCGGGGGTGTCTCGCGTGCGCGAACTTCGGCTGGGTATGCAGCCCACTGCCTCGGTGCCTGTCTGGTGTTCTTCCTTTGTCGATTTGCGTACGCAATCTTCGAGAGCAATTTCATAGCGTGCCCACGCGGAGGTCTTCCCCCGAGATGCCCGGCATCTGTAACTCGTGAACGTTTGCCGACTCGGGAGTCGGGGTAGCCTGCCCCTCCCCTGCCCTTGCTGACTCAGTCCTTATAAAAGGCGGTGGGTGGGCGCCCCCCGGGACTTCGGGCTTGGCTTCGCTTGCTGTCCACTACGGCCAAGTCTTCAGGGGCCTCCGGCGGGGTGGCTGGGAGCTGTTATTAGGGTTATCAGTCCCCCAAGTCATCTCCAACGCCTGAACGACCCCGGGTCCCGCAGAAGGGAACGCGCCCCGGGCCCGCGCTTCTCTCCGACCTGTGCTTAGTCCATGGTTGCAGCCACCGTGCCCATCCGTCCTGCCAGGAACCTCTCCCTCTCCCCACGCCTCTGTCCTGCCCCAACATGATGTCCACCTCCGCGGACAGTTCCTCCTGACCACGAGTCCTAAGTACGGGAGGAAGTCGCCTCTTCCTGCTTGCCTCTCGGGAGCACTCTGGGTAGTCGACTCTTCCCAGAATGATTTGTTTGCGCTTGTGGCACTCCCTGGTACTTGAATGTACTTCGCCAGCACCGGAATTCAGACACTTGGATTCTTCTTTGGTCTTCCATGGCGTCGGCCAGTGAGCCAGGTCTTGCTACTGTTGCGACGGTGCGTGCATGAGCCAACGCCTACTTCCAGTGCCCTTTTAAGATGGAGCCAACTGCCCCTTAGTGCCCCTCGGACTCCAGATAACCAGGCACTCACTCCCTCTGATAGCTTTGTGGGTTGGAACTGCCAGCTTCTGTGTGTCAGCGGGGTGCCTTTGATCCTCCCTACAGAAGGGCCATCCAGTGGGGGGCAATGAGTTTGCCTTTTTCTTTCCTTTTTTTTTTTTTTTTTTTTGGTGAGTTTAGAGGGGCATAAATAAAAGAGCTCTGGATTTCAGCTCAAAATAATGCACAATTTAAAGACAGGTTCATTGCCGCACATACCTGAGCAGGATTCCCTCCAGGGCAGATCTATGCTTTTGATACCCGTGGCTGCTCTTGGGTCTTTAAAGAGGGAAGGTGCCAGATGGAAGGGATCAGAGTCCCACCACCAAGCTTTCCCTCAACCTGGCCCAACCCCCTCGCTGCCTCTTTCTTCCCCTTCTCGATTTGCTGTCGGAGAGTCAAAGGTATCCACAAGCTTAGGCCTGCATAGAGCTTTATTCCATATTAACAGGCTTTCTTTGCCACCAAGTCATTGGCTTCTTCCATGCTGAACTCTTTATTGTCCTTACAGAAGTGCCGGTGTTTCTAAGTAATCACATTGAGATCAGACATTGCGAGATACAAGGTGACTTGCTGGTCCCAAGTAACAGAGTTCTGCTCGCCCTTACAGGGTTGCTGTAAGTGGAATCCAGCTGGTTTAGTTTGGGACAGCCTCCATCACAATGACCACAGCCAGCGTCACTCGGTTCTTCCTCTGAAGAAGGTTGAAGCGTCACAAGTTATAATATGTGTATATTTACTGCAATAACTTTTTTTTTTTAGTTTTTTTTTTTTTTTAGGCATCACTGCCCTCAGGTGGTGGGAGTAGGAGGTTCGGCCTTTGCTCCAGTGAGCTGGAATTGAACCTCCACCCCAGTGGGTGCAATAACTGTAATAAAAAAAAATTTTTTTTTAAAGAAAACAAAACAGCAAAAATATCTCAAACATTTTGAAATCTACCAGGCTGGCAAACTTCTAAAATAATGCCTCCTCTCAAGAGTGTGCTTGATGACATTCGTTGTCATTAACTAACGTGAACTTTGCTCAGAAATATGTATACATCTTTTTGAGTCTGTGTGGAGGGGGCGCATCACTGCCCCCTGGTGGGAGTAGGAGGCCCAACCTTGCTCCTGGAGGACTGCTGCTGGATTTGAACCGCCAACCCTGTGGGTTGCAGTCCCGCACACAACCACTACGCCACCGGGGCTGAGCCCTAGGTAAACATCTTATGCCAGTGACAACTCCTATCGCTAGATGACTCACAAGCATGCTCCTGACTGGCAGTGATTGACTTCTGGGTGGGCTATGGCTTTGTATTAAACAGCATCACTGAGAAGCAGGGTGAGCGAAGTGTGTTAGCAAACATACTCCCAGCCCAACAAAAATGGCTTATTTTTTTTAAGGTCCCAGAAGAAGGGCTTTTAGATAACTACAGTAGGGAAGACAAATTAGTATTTCTAATTGGTGCTGCTTTTGAGGTGGCGGCGGCAGTGACCCAGGAGAGTTGTGACGTATTTTACACTCGTGTGTCTTGATACTTATATTTGTTTGTGTGGCTAAACATACATGAATGCTGTCGTCGAATGGAATTTCCAAACCCACTTGTCTACACTGTCATCCTTCATAAAGAAGAGAGGGGCTAGCTTCTTCGAGGCACCCTGTGAATTTTAGGAGCGGCGAGTCGGAGGAGTCAGTTGGGGGCTTTGGATGCGTCACCGAGGTTACCAGGCTGTTTTCTGGGCTAGTTTGGACAGGATGTGGATTCCCACCGAGACATCTAGTAACGCTTCCCGTGCTGCTCTCATTTCCTCAGGACAAGCCCCGGGCCTGTGTCCACAGGCTTCTGCACAGTGCACATGCATCCTATCACCTCCTCCCCTGCTCCCATCTTTTCTGTCAAAGGAGAACCAGTGATAAAACCAGAATGTCCACGTCTAGTGCCTAATAGGTACCTATTTAAATTTGACCTCAGTGGGTAGACATTTGATTAAAGATAGCCCACCTTCCCCACCTATTTCTTTAAATGAACAGTTAGTGGAAGCGTAGGAAATTGATTTTTGTGTCATAAAGGACATTCCTGACAGGAGCATACTTTGAAATGACTCAGGGCATCTGTTTCTCCCGCATATGCCCCGCATTACTGAGAGCCATACCCAAATTAAACTGTTTAGCGTGTCAGCGCGCAATCGGATCCCCATTTACATCCCAGTCGCTTGGTTAGGATTCTCAACCTTTCATGAATTTCCCTTCCTTAATTTACGAGACCGGTTCTCCCTCGAAGTGACCATTTGTGCAAGATGCCAATCTGCCACGGTCCAAATTGATTTCGCTGTAGAAGTTATTTGTTTTTCTATGGTCACTTTGCCTATGAGCGGAAATCGTCTTTACCGTTTTTATTTCTCCTGGCCCAGCTCGCGGATCATGGCTTGGTGGGTGTTTTCGTTATTGTTCGCCTTCCTCTGGTGTAGAGTCTGGCGTACAGGCTGGCTCGTACGATTCTGCTGCGCACAGTGCCTGAGCCCCTCAGCGACGTGCGCGCCATCGCTGTCATAGCGGCGGCACGCTGCACGGCACCTCGGAGGCACAAGAGAAATCTGTAATGAACCCGCGAATGAATGAATGAATGAATAACTGGGGGATGAATGCCGTCCCCAGGATCGTTCAGTGCTCTCAGTCACGACGCCGAGCCCCGACGGCTCCCTCGACCACCCTGGCGGAATTCCTGGGAAATCGGTGAGACTCTCTTGTGACCATTATAATGGAACACGCCCTGGAGGTTGGGAATCTGTGTATGCATGGACAGGAGCCTTTTGCAACCAAAGAAGAAATAGCTTGCAAAAAAGGTGACTATTTTTTTTAAGTGACCAGAGCTCCTTTTAATAATTACCCTTTGGCACGTAGCAGCTCTCCTGCCCTCCAAAGTCCACCCAGTTGCCCTTTCACTGTATTTGCCAATGAGCTTTGAGGGGAGACTCCTGGGGGCTTCTACCCAGTGTAAGTCCAGGCCAGATAGTGGTGCTGTTTGCACTGAGACAGCCCAGGGGATGACCGCTCCAGGGGACTTGCTCGGTTGACCTTGACGATTTAGTGGCCAATGAGCCTGTTAGCCCAGAACATTTTCTATGGTACCCATATCAATACTCTTATGTTCATATCAGCACTCTTCTGGGAGTGTATTAGTGAGGTTAGGAAGCCTATCTGTGTAACAAAAGAATTCAAGTGTAGGTACTCACTTGAGTAGTTCGAAATGCTTTTATTTGACTTCACAGTTGAAGATAGGCACTCCACCCAGTCACTCAATGGCCTAGGCTAATGGTGGCTCTACGGCACCTATCTGTGGCTTTTGGAAACCACTTCGGTGATGCCTTTTTGCCTCCCAGAAGGGGCAAAGAGAAATAAGAGTCAGCCCACCTCATCTTTAGGCACCAGGCTTGATGTGGCATGGATCACTTCTGCTGACATTGGAGAGACTTAATATTAACCCGGAATCACCATCTCAGAAACAAACACGTGGGCAGTTCTTCCGGGCCTAGCGGGTCGTGGTGAGTCAGTAGCGACGTGAGGTTAGTGTGTTTGTCTTTGGTTTTGACTGCAAGGAAGGCTGGGAGAGTGGTAGACCGGCCCTTAGAGAGCCTTTCCGTGGCTACTCAGGAGTTTCCGAGACCCGAACTACACCTCACCAGATTTGGCTGCAGACAGACCATTCTCTTGGGGAGCAATGCCAGGCCGCAGAGAAGACGAGAGGGACCGTGTTAGTGGACTCTTAGTGGTCTTCACCATCGGATTGCAGACTTTCCCTAAATAATTACCCACCGGACAACTTTGTTTCGCAAAATGCTATAGTTGATCTTAGATGTTTGGATTTTCTTTCCTTTTTAGAGCAGTTTAGGGTGAATTAAGTGAAGGCTGACCGAGCAGATCCTTTTGTTTCAACTTCTCTGTGGCGATCCCCTCCATGTACAATGGCTCATCTAGCCCGTGTTCCCTGTTTCCATCCCTCCTCCTTTCCCAATGTTCTAAATGTTGCCTTTAGGCGAATGCTACCCATTTAATCTTCAATAGTTGATGATTCGAACCTGGGGGTGAATTCAGTCCCAGACCCGAAGAGCCACCATCTCAGGGAGGCCTAGGAGGTTCCATCTGTTTCTATCCAGTGAGTAAACCTGGTCTACCTTACGATCTTTAAATTCTGTTCTCTATTTGGTCCCCATTCTGTCCAGAACCTTCCTTTTCAGAGCCATTGGTAGTGGTAGCTGGGTACCATCTAGTTGTTCTCGTCTCAGGTCTGGGGACATAGTGTTTGCACCATCTGTTCATTGAACTAATGGGGAGAAACCAGTAGTGGCCCCTGAGGTGGCTGCTCCTGACCTTTTGAGACCCGAGTTGCTATTTACCGGAGTAGGATGTGAAACAGCAGCATCTTTGGCATCTCTAAGCCTATGGCCCCGATTCCCTAGGCCCAGTGATTCAACCCCTCAAGATGTCCCGTATGTCTCAGAAGTTTTCCTAATGTTGCCCCCTGTCTGGAGTACTAGGTTCATGGATAGATTTGCAGCAAAAGTAAATGCACAGGTACAAATTCCCTTTGTGGGAACACTCCCCCTCCTGTGCCCACACCTGTTCAGCCTGCGTGTCTATCCAAGCGTATCTTGGTAGATCACTGCTATTTCAGAATTGTGTGTATAACACAATTTGCCTCCATGCCTGTAACTCTTGCAGACCTCCCAGCGCCTTTCCCTGCCGCCATCATTTATTGCCAACTTCCTTCTCTGTGTGCTGCCCTTCTCCTTCACCCAAATGAAATCACGTCTTCAGAATCCCTGGGTGGTGGGCATAGCCAAACACTGGACAACTAGCTGAACGGTTGGCAGTTTGAACCTACTCAGAAGGGCTCTGGAACAACCCCACAGAGTTCTATTCTGCCCTCTGCACCCACGGGGCACCTTGAGTCAGAATCGACCCCACAACCAACCACAATAATAATTCCAAACATTCAAGGAGAAGATGGAATGAAAAGATCATGTGATTTTTTTTTTTTCCTATGAAGTTTGGAGTGTCCCCTTGTACTATCTTCCTTGGTCATCCTCTCCGTACCACTCTCCTTTTTTTTTTTTTTTTTTTTGATAGCCTAAGCTGATTGGTAAGGGAGTATAATCATTGGTGGGCATTTAGCTCAACTTCTTCTGGTCTCTTTATGGTTTAGTGACATATTTGTACCCCTTGAACTTACAACAATTTCTGACCAACAGATAACTGCTTGCTGTTGTACAGTATTCAGATCCTTCATCCCTCTCCCCCTCCCCACACCCCCCGTTTTTGGTCTCTGGACAGCATGCTAACATCGGGACATTTTGGTTGCTGTTTTATGTGCTGCTGCTCTGCCAGTCATTAAACAGAAAACCCCAGAAGGCCTCTTCACTATTGTCTGCAAATATCATTGTGCGAGTATCTACAGATGGTCACTGCCTAATGTGAAATTAGGTTTCCATCCAGGGTCTGTGCTTAGAAATATTTTGAGGTGACATGAGAAATTCTTCCCAATATTATTGCTTTTCTTTCTAGTGGATTTCCCCCAAGGAACTGAAAAAAATCATCTATAGAATATTTCCCCCTACTTTGATAAGATTTTTAAGGAGAGGGTCTGATTTTCGGCCCACATCGTTTCTGGATGTTTTAAGATGAAATATGTCACAATCATATGACTGTTTGAACCTGCGTGTAGCTTGGCTTTGGTTTCCTTCTACTCTCCTGGAAACAAGGCACGGCCAGGGTTTGGGTGGTACAATACATATTTTTTTTAGAGCTGGATTTAGATGATTATCATCAAATTTTTGTTAAGTACTAGAACAGCCAGACCCTTAATTTTGGTCTCATGCAGGCACAGAGCACCTTAAGTTTTATTTTATTTTGGGTGACGGAGGGCTAAGGAATTGGTGAGGGAGCTTCTGAGCCTGGGTCAATACTTGCTCTGTACTTCCTGCAGAAGCGAGTGTCATTTTAATTATAGCCTTCCTTGATATATCTTGTTTCTCTAGTATTGATAATACATAAAGTGGGAGTAGATCTTTTTGGAAGTGTTTTCTGAGTATGATTCACTGTAAGCTCACAGTCCTGTGATTTCAGCTATATCGAGGCTACTATTAATGGATTAATACCTTTCAGCAGTGTATTTATATAGCTCTGGTGCTCAAAACATGGGATGCATCTGGGTAAAACTGCTTGCTAAAGGTGACAGGGAGAAAACACGCTTGTCTACTGCTGTTATTAATCTGTTTTCTGTGTCTTGCGAAGGCACTTAATGTCTAGGGTATGTTAACTTGGAGTGATCCAAAAATGGAGCCTCCGAAATTTGATTTGTGTGGCATTGGCCCAGGAAGCACATCCTCCTGTGCCTTACCGTGAACTGAGGCCACCTCGCCTTGCTCGCTTCCAGCATCTCTCGCTCGTAGCTGCCACTGCTCGTCATAGTGTTTGCCTCGCTGTCCTTCCTGCAAACCAGGGAGCTTCCTGCAGGAAAGGACTGTGCCGTGTCCACCTTGGCACAGCACATCTAGTCAGTACATAATTGAGGAAGGAGGTAAATGGTGAAGGAGGACTTTAAAGTAGGAAAATTGCATCCCTGTGACAACACACCCCTGCCCTCGAAGTCTGGACATTGTGATATTTGTTTATGTTTTCTCTATTTATATATTTATGTTACTTGTCTTCAAGTTGACTGCAGCGCACGATGATGCAGCGACCCATCTCTGCTCGTGTGATTCCTTAATCTTGTTCTTAAGCGCCCTTGTGTCAGCTACAGCTTATAAGCTACTTAGACGAATGTATGACAGACAGAGACGTTGCCGGGTCCTGTGCCATTCTGCATGGTTGCTGTGTTGGAGCCCATCATGGTAACCACTGTGTCCACCCATGTCTCTCAGGGTCTACCTCTCTCTTACCCCCTAAATTTCCACCTGTCATTTTCCAGCATCACGTCCCTCCCGGTGGCACATTCGACTCACAGTGACCCTCTAGAGCAGGGAAGAGTCACCCCTGTAGGTTTCCAAGAGTAAACCTTTATAGGAATAGACAGTCTCATCTTTCTCCCTTAGAGTGGTTGGTGGTATTGAACTGCTGACCTTGGAGTTAGCAACCCCGAGTATAACCCACGAGGCCACCCTGAGACTGAACCGACCCAGCAGCAGGAAGGCCTTTTGTTGGTGTTGCTGTTTCGGTAACACATGCTGAGTATCGAACAGTCTCACCTTCCTGGCTGATTCCGCAGAGCACTCTGACTGTGCTTCCCAGACAGATTGGCTCATTCTCGTGGCAGACCATACCCCCTCTTTCTTCCCCGGTGTCATCATTCAAGTAGGCCTTGTCTGTGCTCGTCCCTTCTCACTCCCCGACTTTCCCACGCACCGGTAGCTGGGGTCAGGCATAATGTTCGTCATCCAAGTGGCACCTTACGTTTCTTAACAAACCATCTTTTCTTATAAGAATCAAGGCAAATGCATCCCGAATGTACTGGTCCAAGGATAAAAGGATAGAGCACCTTTGTTTCTGATACCTTAAAATAAAAATGAAACCTTTTCACGAGTAAAAGGGATTTTCTCTGACCTGAGGGGAAACTGCCTTGATCACACCAGGCATCCAGGACACTGAGATAATAATGAGCCTTACGTGCCTCATGGGGCTGGTAGGAAGTGGCGGGGAAGCATCATGCAAAGTGCTTTGCTCATACAGAGTAAGCTTCCTTCCTACCACCGGGAGCCATGAAGATAGTGCACACCAATATATTTGCTCTTTTCCAGGGAGATTCTCTTCCTTCAAGATGAAACCTTTAAAGGGTGTCTTAGTTGTTCAGGGTTGTTTGCTCTTGTTTTCATTATAATCGTGAATACTACTGTGTCCGCCCCTCCCCCATCAAATGGTAGCCTCTCCCCCAAACAGAGAGAAAGAGGACGTCAGATGTTGTTCCACGCTAATGAGTAAAGCCAAACTCATCACCATCGAGGTGATTCTCACGCATCACAACCCTATAGGACAGAGCAGAACCGCCCCTGTGGCTTTCTGAGGCTCTAACTCTTTCCTGGATTAGAAAGCTTCGTCAGTCTCCTTCAGAGCAGCTGCTGGCATTGACCTGCTGAGCTTGTGTGGTTAGCCATCCAGCGCACCACCCGGGCTCCCTTCTGCAGCTCTCCACAGACGTGGGAAAGAGGCAAGCATAAGGCCATCTTTCTCCGTTGTACAGGAATGTCATATCAGGAATTGGCTGAAGTATGTAAAGTGGCACTTGTTTGTTTCCCAGTGGATAATGCCAGTAACTAATAGAATCCCTTGCTATCAGATGGTGCTGAACGCGTGCTCAAAGCACGGGGAGATGATAAGATGCTGCAGACTTTTGTGTTACCTGCAAATATTACTCTTCTCTTTCCTTCATTTTAAAGAGTAGATTGCTAGGTCAGAAACTGAACTATGTATACGATGCCCCCCCACTCCAATTGGAGGAGAATATGTACTTACTGCTTTCACTGAGATCTAGGCATGTGCTACAGGGTCACCTCATTTATACGGGGGCAAGCAGTCAGATAACTGCAGCATCCCAGTCTGCATCAAGAGTCCTGGCGGTGCAGCATCTTAAGCTTTCGGCTGCAAGCCAAAAGTTTGGTCGTTTGGCGTCACAGGAGAGAGACCTGGCTATCTGCTCTCGTGAAGATTACAGTCTATAATACCTGATGGGGGTGGTTCTGTTCCATGACCCAACAGCTCTATGAATGGGAACCAGCGTAGCAGCAACAGAACCAACACTGTCACCCTCCCTCGTCCTGAGCACCGCAGAGTGAACGCCTCCCCCCAAATCCCAACCCTGCCAGCAGCCCTTCTTCATCATGCTGAGATGCATCATTCTGAGGATGAGAGGCTATGCTCCAGCTTCTCAGTCACTGTCGATGTAGAATCTGCCCAGCAACAGTTAGGTGAGAGGGGTACTATTTTCATCTCCGTGTTACAGGGGAGGACATGCAGTTCCCAGAGGCTGAGGGGCTTGCTTCAACTCACCCCGCTCAAAGGTGGGAACCATACCTCACACCCCACCATTCGACTCACGTTTCTAGTCCAATTGTTGCCAATTCTACGCCCAGCACAAAGGCTCACAGCCTAGCTTCTCTGAGGGTTGGCATTCCTGGACTTTACACTTCAATCCTACATAATTTATAAGAATTAAAAATCTTGTTCCCAATTGGCAAAAAGGAAAAGAAGAGGCACGGGGTGGGGGGAAACGACTGATTGAAATTCTTTATTAAACTTCTTTGAGTAATTGAACTGGCATAATTTCCCTCAAAGAAAATGAACCATTTTATGGCACTGATATTTCAACGATCCATTCCCTCTACCCCCTTGCTGTCCGTACGTCCCCACTAGCTGGTTAGCCCGCTCTTTTCTTTCTCTTTCTGACAGAGTGTTTGGGTCACATATTGAAAGCCCAGGGTTAAAGTTAATCTGTATGTTTAAAATTGAGTATTAGCTAACCTTCTCTTGGTTTTCATTCTTAAAATTAATTAATTTATTTACTTTAGAAGACTTACCACGTTAAAGGAAATGACATGTTACTTTAACCCCCAAAACATCATTTTAAAACTCAGCCATTGGTTTGCAGAAAGAATAAGCAGAACCCTCACTTAAGTGCTCCCATGTCTTAGAAGAATGGCTGGGAAGCATGATAGGATTTAAAGCTGGTGTAAGAATGATGGCGATAAACTTGAACCCCCAAAATCACTGGTTTCAGCAGAGCATTTCTGACTTAATGCTGAATTCTGAATACAGATGATACCTCGCTTAAAGGTTCCTGGCAAGGTTGTAGAAGCAAAG
>PVJH01032967.1:0-22057 GCA_004026705.1 Nesogale talazaci | reverse complement strand
AAAAAAAAAAAAGCGCAAAAGTCTGGAATCGAATCAAGGCAGTTTTTTGGCGGGTGCTGAATACCCAGATCGCATCATGAACATTTACAGCTCAACCACAAAAACAAAACAAAACAAAACAAAAACAAATACACCAGTTGAAAGAAAACAGATCTGAACAGAGATGTCCCTGAAGAAGTTATACAGCCGGCTCAGATGGACACATAATGGCTCTCTTTCCCATTAGTCATTCACCAAAAGCCAAACCCATCGTGATCCTCTACCTTGTCATAAGGGAAATGCAAATAAAAATCACAAGGAGTTACCACCACTTTCCTCTCACTAAAAGTCCAAGGGCTGTGGAGTTGACGCTGACTCCTGGTGACTCATGGGGGTTAGAGCAGAGCTGGTTTTCAGTGGCTGATTTTTTGGGCAGCAGAATGCTAGGCCGTTCTGAGGTGACTCTAGGTGGACTTGAACCTCTCCACTTTTGGCTAACAGCTGAGTGTTCTAATGATGTGCACCACCCAGGGACTCCACACCCCGCCAGGATGGTTCTTATCCAAATGACAAGTGTTCGCCAGAGTATGAGAAAATGGAACTCTCTCGCTTTGCTGGCGATGAATGAGGCTCCGGTAAAGAACAATGTAAAACGATATGGTCGCTTCAGCAGTTCTTCAAGTAGTTAAAGAGACACAAGGCTTTCTACTCCCCTAAAGAACTCACATCTCAGAAACTCAGGGAAAGTTCTACCCTGCCCGAAAGGGTGGCTGTCAGTTGCCATGGACTTGATGGCAGTGAATGTGGGTTTTGAACATCACAAGTTTTATGTAGACACAAAAATGTGTATACAGAAACGTTTCGAGGACTTAGTCGGACCCCTGGTAGTTGTAGTGCTTATGTGTGGGGCTGCTAACCAGTTGTGAGGTCGGTGGTTTGAATCCACCCCCCTCTCTGAAGGAGAAAGATGAGGCTTCTTTCTACTTCCGGAAAGAGCGACAGTCCCAACTACTCACAGGGGAAGTTTTACTCTGTCCTTTTGGTTCTCTGTGAGTCAGCATTGACTGGATGGAAGTTTGAGTTTCATTCCTGACAGCTAAGGAGAAGAGACGACCCAAGTTTTCATTTGGGAAAGAAAATACCACATTTTCTCTATCCATCCACGGAACTTATTCAGTCATCAAAAGGAATTGAAATGTGCTCTGTGGTAGTGTGGTGAAAACAGGTATGAATGAGCCCAGACAACATCCTATTCAAAGAAAGAAGGCCGACACCGAAGACCACATATTGTATGCTGGTCTTTACGTGAAATCCGTGAGAGGTTTGAAACTTCACAGAGATTGAAAGTGGTTGCCCTTGTGATCTTGATTAGGCTGGATGGAACTTGATACTTGGTCAGTTGACCTCTCTCTTGACCTGACCAGACTTTGTTCCGAGGGCAAATACTTCTTGCTTGTTCCATGACAAACATTTCTTGCCTGACTTTTAAAATATCGATGGTGGCCTTTTCTTTCTTATCCATTATTTGTAATTTTCTTTATATTATTAGTGTTTTATCCTTACCACTTAAAAAATAGCATCTTTTGATAGGGTACAGTTGTTATTGCATTTGTCAGGGAGGTAGTTTGTTAATTGTCTTTAGCTTTCCTAATTGGTCAAAGTAGAAGCAGTATTGCTTGTTTTTATTGATCTTTTAAACTGAACTTGCTGAACTCCCTAAATACTAATAAATAGCTTGTAGTAGCCTGGATTTTCACTGTTGAAAAAATCAGTTGTGGCGGTCATGTACTTTGGTGTCAATTTCATGATTGGGAGTGTAGGGGTGGAGTCTAGCCTGTCAATATGGAGCTAGCCAATGAGACTTTTGTGTGGCCATGGCTTTCTCTGAGAATTCTGGGAAATTTCATGAGACTTCCCCCGTGAAGGTGAGAGACTATAGACTCTGTTGCTTGGAGACACTCTACTGATAAGACACAAAACTCAGAACCCTTGGGACACTTGACTGATAAGACAACGTGGCAGCATGGTGAAAAATCCTGAGTCCTGAAAACTGGAGGAGCCGGAGAAGAAGCCACATGAGCTTGTCCTGATGGATCCAGATCTCTGGGGCTGAAGAAGCCACGTCGAGACCACTGCCAGCACTGAGATGTTTCTACTGCCACTGGATACATAAGGATCTGCACCCATTGGCCTGTGATTGTCATGGCATCATTGTATGTACTTCGTGAGTCTGAAGAGGACTAATGCATTGGTATCAGACATATGGGCAAATATCGGACTTATGGACTTTGACTGGACTGGGTTGGGATGCTTTCTCAATGTAACATTCCTCTTATATATAAACTTCTCCTTTATATACATATGTGTGTTTATGAATTTGTTTCTCTAGGCTACCCGAACAAACACATCAGTAAATAAATATTTTTTTCTTCCAAAACAAAAAAAAAAAGTGGTGGTCAGGGGCCATGGGAGGGGAAACTAGGAAGTGCCAGGTAATTTGTTTGTGGCTTTTGGGAGGGCGAAGGACATGCTCTGGAATTAGATGGTGGTGAAAATTTCATAAACTAGTGAATTATTCCAAACTCCACGCTCTCAGGGTGAAATGGGTAGTATCTTAATGATATCTCTATAATTTATGTCATATGCTGTGTAGGCAAGTTGGGGTAGTAGAAAGAATGGGACAGCACTTTTATGTTAAGCTTCCTTAGAATCCTGGCGCTGGGAGAGATTTACCCTGAGCAAAAGTCCAGCAGTTCGAAACCACCAGCTGCTCCATGGGAGAGATAAGGCTTTCTATTTCCATCCAGAATTACAGTCTGGGAAACCCACCGCGGAGGTTCCACCCTGCCCTGCACAGTCTCTCTGAGTTAGCATTGGTTCAATGCAATGAATGAGAAGATGGTGAATTGGGAGAAAACAAAATACAGGAGTCCTGCTATTCACATGGGAAGAGTGGATATGGAATTCAGAAGCCAGGGATGGGGCGGGATGAAACTCAGAAAGGATTTAAACAGAATGGGTCAGGCCATTCACTGCAATGGGGCTGAGCCGGAGAAAGGGTCCTGTTCAGATGGATGGGTGAGTGGGGGTCATTGCCTCTTATGTTATATCGGGAGTCCACACAGATACACCTCAGAAGAAAAAGCTGGTTATTTACTTCAAAAATCAGCCACTGAACACCCCCGTGCTGAGCACAGTTCTCCCTATCCGCATACGCGGTTTCCACCACACAAGTGGCCACATTGGCGACTGGTATTATATCACATGAAGAATTTTAAAGCTGAACTAGCTCTAAGATTTCATTTTAGTTTACTCCCTCATTTCCATCTGGGGAAACACCAAAAGATGAAGCAGATTGCCTTGGGCTAAAGAATCAGCTAGTGTCAAAGGGGATGACCTCTAGCCTCTTCTCTCCTGACTGGGGATTCTTTGCACTGCACAACTCTGCAATCTCCTGCGTGGAGGCCTGCTGTACTTAGCATTTTAGACTCAGAAAGGCCAGAGTCGAGGTGTGGTTTCAAATGTAGCGTGGTGTATGTATGTGTGTACTTTATAGAACACTTGGGAGTCTCGTTTAGCCTATTTGCATTTTGCATTCTATATCGCATTTTTTATTTCTATTTCCATCCAGGATCACAGTCTTGGAAACCCACTATTGTCACTCAAAGACCAAATCAATGGCCTTTGAGTGGAATCTGACTTATAGCAACCCCACAGAAGACAGTAGAATTGCCCCATAGGATTCCCAAGCCAGTGAATCTCTACAGAGGTAGCATATGGCTACATATTTCTCCATAGAAGAGCTGTTGGGTTAGATCCCCCGACCTTATGGTTTGCACCTGAGTGCTCAGCCACTGTGCCACCAAGGGCCTTACAATTGTCACATTCTGCTCAGGATTATTTGTTGATCACGTATGTGGTTTCATTAACTATGCAATCTTGTGTCTGGGACACCACCCACATCTCTAACAAGGGGTGTTAGGTCCGGTCGACTAGAGAAACAAAATTCAGGGACACTCATATACATATAAGAGCTTTCTATCAAGAAGCAATTGCTTATCAGGAAAACATATCAGGCCAGTCCAATTCGAATCCATAAGTCTGATATGAGTCCATAAGTTCCTCTTCAGACTCCCAAAGTCACATACAGCGATGCAGGAAGATGAAAGGCTGGTAGGTGCAAAGTGCTTGGATCCAGTGTCTGTGAATGCATCTCCAGGGTTCGCACAGCAGGATTTTCTGGTATGAAAGTGAGGATGGTGGAAGGGGAGGGGAGAGAGGATCCCAGGACCCTCCTTATGAGGAGGTCATGCCCACAAGGAGGCACCATCAGGCTAGACTCCACCCACACACTTCACGTTGACACAAGTCATACAAACACCAACAAGGCATTCATCCCCTTGCCCATTTTCTTCATGGTGAGTGGTCCAGGGCTGGGCCAGAAAATAAATTACTCAATCACATAGCCCTCGGGGACGTCATCTCCTGCTCTACCCCCT
Organism: Nesogale talazaci; assembly: GCA_004026705.1. Lineage (NCBI taxonomy): Eukaryota > Metazoa > Chordata > Mammalia > Afrosoricida > Tenrecidae > Nesogale > Nesogale talazaci. Next base: position 17,579 of record PVJH01032967.1, on the reverse strand, counting down.
CCAATTACTGCACACCTGGCTAATGACCATCTTAATAATCCGATCTCTTTGGGAGAAGGAGAGAAGGGCGTGTGAACAGTGAGGTTTTGAACCATAAAGGAAAACTGATTCCATGTGAGGGCCTACTTTTTACGCTGATGTGACAGTCTGTTATGTTTTGCTATTCCTTTTCTTTATGGCACTAGGGTCACTGTAGATTTGTTGATGGTGGTCTCTCTGTTCCCATCTTTTTTTTTTTTAATATCTTTGTTTGGTCACATGAAAACGTGGCGCCTTATCTGCCCCATTGCCAGTGGGTCAACCCTGACTCACGGTGACCTCATGTGTGTCCAAAGTGGACTGCGCTCTACAGGGTGTGCAATGGCCTATCCAAAGGATTTTCTTCTGCACTCTAAGTCCCTGCCCCCCAAAGTCTGGACAGTGAGCATCTAGGAAGATTTACTTCCCATTGCGGATTTCAGAAATGCCTTGTACTATTATGACAAAAGAGGAGGGATTGGTGGAATACCAGAAACTGGAAAGTTGTGTCTTGGGAAGACAGTGCAAGGACTTCTTTCATATTGAGGGAGGTTGGACCTTAAGCTTCTATTTCCAACATTAGAATTCATAGCTATCTCTCCCATGGCCCCCAAAGATGGAAGCTGATTTCATTCACTTTTTCGCAGAACTGAAAGTGGTCAGGGCCATCAGAGATCTAGTAGGAGTGTGGTTGGAGGAGGAGGAAGTGAAAGGAGCCAAGAGGGATGTCAGGACTGAGCGCCTCCTCTGCTTCCCAAATAGAAGAGGAAGCAGAGAAGGAATCTTCCATAGGTGCAGAGGGCAGTCTGGCGATGCTGTGACTGTGGGTTCCAGCCTGGCCAACTCTTAACTCTGTCCAAGAGGAAGCACATTGCAGGGCTGCCTGAACTGAGGCCAGTATGGTCAGGTTGGTTATGCTGGAAGGGAGTAGCTCTTAGTTCCTCTTTAGTTCCGCCTTAGCTCCCACCCACCTGTCTGCCTGTGAGCGTGTTGAACTGTGCGGCCTTACACGTTCCTCTGAGGCGCAAGGCTAGGCCACTGGCATTGCAGATATCAGCAGGGCCATCCAGGGTGGAGCTTCCAGATCAAGACAGACGAGGAAGAGAGACCCGTTGAGCTACTACTAGACATCACCCAGTGAAAACTCTGTGGATCTTAGCATTCCTTAGAGACATCAGCTCCTTAGCTCTGGTTGGGTACCCAGGGGAGGCCAGTCACTGGAGAAGGAGATCTGGTTTGGTGCAACGGAGGCCCAGCAGAGGCCCTGTGAGGTGAATTGATACAATGGTTGCATCGATGAACTCCAACACACCAATGAACATGAAAGATGGCTCGGAACCAGGCAAGCGTTCATGCTGTTCAGTCTTATGTAAGGGTTCTCTGAGTCACAGAGTGACTAGACAGCAGCTAACCCTCGCTATGACTTGAGCTTCCTTTGGAGGGCTGAGCATTTTATTAAGACATTCCACCACATTGTCCCTACTGGTTAGCTGGAGAGCTGGAGAGTGGGGGCGGAGTAGGGGCAATGTAATCAGTGGGGCATGAACTGGCATACCCAGACAAGGATGTCTCTCTAGGGGCAAAATCCAGGAAATGGGCTCCTCATGGGAATTCTCTGATACAAGCTTCTTTAAAAGTCTATTTTAAAATTTCTCTCTAGTTTATAAGGCGCCCTATTGCCACGGTAGTGATGGGTTGGGATGCCAACTGCAAGGTCGCCAGTTTGAAACCACCAGCTGCTCCTTGGGAGTTATAGGGGCATTCTTGGGGAGTTACAGCGGCATTCCTACGCTATCCTATGGGGCCATTTGAGTAGGCATCGCCTTGATGGCAGTGAGATTCTGTTTTCATTGTATTTTTCATTGTATATTTCACTGTATATTTCTATGGTTGGCAGAAATATATATGAGAGTTAAAAAGTAAGAAACTCGGGGTACAAGAAAAGGGAGGTTTGGAAGAAGGAAATAGGGCCATTTCCGGTCCCATGCTATCTAAGGGGAGGGTCAGGCAGACAAAGTCTTCACTCCAGGAGAGGTTGTGATGTGCTGACAATGTACATGTTCAAGAGTAGGCTCATTATGTACCATCAGGCCACTGAAAACCAGGCCTAATCTAGTCCATACTTCTTCTAATAAAAAGAAATCAGATCTTCTTTACTTAGAGGCATTCAGAATGTCAGCAAAAGAGTTGCAACGCTTGTCTTGTTTTCGTGATACCAGCAGCATTCGGTTAACAGAACGACTATTAGTTCATAAGCAGCATCAGTGACAATTGAAGATGAAAACAGGAAACCAAAGAAAACTACCACCTCCATAAATAACTAATTTATGCACTGCACCAAACACGGACGTGATTTAAATGTCCATGCCAATTTGCAAGTTCCATCCTGGCTCAGGCAAGGTCAGTGACTATTGAAAAGGTGAACTGAAGACACATTTGGCAGTGTGTTAATGATACCCCCACCCCCCACCCCCAAGAAAAAGACTCGGTACAGTTTAAAAGCAAATCTTACACAGGCTTCCCTTCCCATTTTTTTCTTTAAAAGGAGTGAGTTGTGTACAAGGGTGGGGTGAGGGTGGGGTGACATGCTTCATAGACTAGCAAAAATAAACTGTGCTAGAACCAACATAGTCATCATCATCTTCTTTTTCCTGTGTGTCTTCCTCATCATCTTGGTTCTCCTCTTCCTCCTCCTTTTTCTAGCTTTGCTCTCCCTGGACAGTTACACGCAGCCGTATCCTCTTCCTGTTTCCCATTTGCTTGGCGGCCTTCTCAGAAGGCTGCTTGGCGCTGTGTGGCCCCCCCCCCATCTTTCTCAGTTTCTCCACAATGTCCCTGGGGGCAGGTTGGGGTGCTCGCCTTTGATTTGGGGGCTGATACCCAGGACAAAACAAGGGACAGGCCGAGGGAGGTCTCTCGGGTGCATTGGGACCCTTGGACTCCTTTTTGGCCTCCTTTTTAGGAGGGGATGTAAGTTTCCTTTGCTCTCTCATAAAGGACCCTGTCCGCCTTAGCCATGGCTTCAAAATTCCCCTTCTCTTTAGCTGACATGCTCTCTGAACACCCCTTAGAAAACATCGGGTACTCCAGCCCTTGCTCTCCTGCGCCTCCGGCAAGTTTGCACAAAAAATGCATCCGATGACAGCTTGCCTCTTGGCTTCTTTGCCCATGTTTCATTTCATCCACAAGGCATGAAGCAACCCAGTGTCTCCTGGCTCTGCCTGGCTGATGCTGTCACTTCACACTCCTTTTCCTGCCATTGGACTAGTGGAGTCATAGGGCAGCCCTTTCCGTTGTTGAATTCTCTTAAAAAAATCCATCTCTGCTGAGTCCTTACCCTGCTAGGACTTCCACCAGGAGACCTGAGATGTGCCGTTTCCTTTTGTACAGATTCCAAACTACACAGGAGCATTCAGAGATCGTCACTGCTGCATACTGTAGTATGTTATCTTGCTCAGAAACAAGACCCAGTAAAAGCATTTACGGGCCAAGAACAAAGAGGCTCTGTTTCTAGCCTTGTGTACAAGTACACTTTTGACACTCATATGTTTACTGTTGCTACATAATTGCAGTTATTGGTAGCAGTGTACTCTTAACCTTTGCGACACGCTAACTTAAGAAATTAGTCTCAGCGTTCAGTTGGCAGTTGGCACTTCAAAGATATGGTTCCTTTTTTGCCCTCGTTGCTGTAAGAGCTACTTTGAAATCAAAACTAAAGCATACACATTTAAATTTAAATGAAATCTTCAGAGTATACGGATACAGTAAATATCAGCTTGGAGATATACAAAATGGCTATGATTTCCTCCACTGAAGGACCTCTGACCATTGACCAGGAATATGAATAGTCTTGCCCTCTGACAGAGTGCATTGGGAAGTGGCTGACTTCCGCCTTGCCATCACCTGTCCCCAGCCTGGGGAGGGGCAGTTTTGCTAGGACCTACCCTGGTGAGTTCACGCTGGAGATCACCAGACTGGTGGTCACATAGTCATGAGGTAGGCTCTGACTGCCTTGGGGAAGTTCCTGGACCAAACTTGCTAAGTCTGTCTGCTGAACATCAAAGCCCCCATCTTCTTTGGGGAGTTTCACCACCATGTAGGAAGTCTTGCTTTGCCACCAATCATATGTTTGTGATAGTTTTCTGTCACTTCCCGATGTCCTTTACGAAACCTTCAACACCATTATGACCCCAGGCAAAGGGTTTTCCTCATCCAGTTAATGAGATGCTCTGTAGTTTTCTTCCGCTGTGGTCTTGGGTGCCATCTAGTCCGCTCTGACCCAGAATGATGCTGTGCACACAGGACAAAACACCATGGCATCAATCCATCTCATTGAGGGTCTCCCTCTCTTTTGCAGCCCCTCCACTTTACCAAGCACAATGTCCTTCACGGATGGGCCTCTCCTGACATTATGGCCAACGTACAGAAGACAAAGTCTTACCACCCTTTTCCCCTACGAGTGCTCCGGCTGTCTTTCTTCCAAGCCGGACTGTTTGTCTTTTCTGCAGTCCTGGGACTTCCAGGAGTCTCTTCCAACACCACAGTTCAAATGCACCAACCCTCTCCTCTTCTTCAGTGTCCAACTCTCACATGCATAGGAGGCAGTGGAAAACAGTGGCTAAATATTCTCCTTAAAGTAAAAATAAAGATGTTGCACAAACTTTTTAAAAGTAATGTTGCCTGAGCCCCCAATAAAATGATTTATAAAAAAAAAGGGGGAAGGGGAAAGATGAGCTTATACCAAGGGCTCAAGTAGAAAATATTTGGAAATGAAGATGGCAGCATGGGTACAAATATGCTTGATTCAAATGATGTATGTGATGTTATGAGAGCTGTAAGAGAACCCAATAAAATCATTGGGGAAAAAAAAAGTCATGTGGAATAATGAAAAGAAAAAAAAATAGTGAGCTGAAACTTAACAATTGTGAGGCTGGCGCAGGCTGGCCCAGGGATTGGTTCCATTGCACACAGGGTTCACTGTGATCTGGACGTGACTTGGCACAGTAGTAAATTCATAACAGTGCATCCATTATTAACGGTTTTAGAATGGATACACGTGATAGTCCTTTCTGGGTTTTGGCACCCATAAGGTAATGTTACTCGGCTACTTTTTCATGATGACCTATTTGGGTACTTACAGTAGATGTCATCAAGTGAAGGCTTCTCATTCTTCCATGGTCTGTGAGGCCGAGACCTCAGTTTATCCCAACAACTTCTCTCAGTCATGGCCAGCACTGAGATGGTGCTGCTGTGCGCTGCCCAAAACCAAACCAAACACACCGCCATCACGTCCCGGCTGACTCAGACTGACCCCTATGGCAGTAGAAACTCCAGTCTTTCTCCCTTGGAGCTGCTGCTGGTTCTGAACAGTCTACCATGTGGATCACTGGTTGGTTAAGAAAGTCAAAATGAACCAGACATGTGTGAGGATCTAAGGGTCTGGTGACAAACAGGGGAAGGGGAAGAATGAACTATTTTTGAGTCCTCTTGGATCAGACCTGCCCAGATGTTAGACAGTTGCTTGTTAATTTTTTGTTACATTTCATTTTCATCAGAGTACTAAGTCCTAAGATTCCCTGGGTGGTGTCAACAGGGATTATGTCAATGGCTGACCAAAGGTCGAAGGTTCAGTTTCACCCCAATGTCCCTCAGAAGAAAGGCTGCTGGTCTATTTCTGAAACCCTGTGGTGAGCAGTCTTGCTTTGGCATGCTTTGGGTTACCATGATGTGGGCTCAATCTGAAGACACCGGCACTGGTTACGAATGGAGCAATCGTGAGCAAGCTGGACCAAGAGTGGAAATTAAAACACACACACACACACACAAGCCCATTTCCATTCCATCTTGTTCCCCCCAAAGCAATTTAGAGCTACTAGTTGGGAATTTGAACCCAGGCTTCTGGCTTGAAGGCGGGGACACCTTCCTATGAAAGACATCCTAATCACGCGTGGAAAGTGATTTGGCCCTAGCATAACTAGAAAAATATCTTGGTTTTCTGAAATGGGTTCTCTTATAATTCCTTAGATAATTCCTAGGAGCTTTCATATTGATTAACTATAATGGAATAAGAGAAGTCTTTCGTTGTAGGTAGAAATGAGCTTCCTTGCTATCTCACTCTGAGAGGATAAGCACTAGCATTACCATTTTTTTCTTAATCCTTTTATTGAGGGCTCATGCAACTCTTACCACAATCCATCCATCCATTGGGTCAAGCACATTTGTACATTTGTTGCCATCGTCATTCTCAAATCATTTGCTTTCTAACTGAGTCCCTGGTTCCTCATTATTCCCTCCGTCCCTCATGAACCCTTGATAATTATACCTTATTTATTTGTTTTAGCATTACCATTTTCTTACTGTGAAGCAGCAGGTCTCAGCTGCTCAGAGAGCATTTGGCAATGTCTGGAGGCATGTAAGTTATCCTGAGTAGGGTGCGGGTGGGGGTACTACTGGCTTCCAGTGGGTAGAGACCAAGGGTGCTGTTACTCATGCTCAGGATAATAATTTGGACAGGCATAAGTAGTATTTACTCAAAGCACACGACATTTCAAACATGCCAGTTAGTCACTCAGCATTTTTCTGTTCTTGGGACTGTTTCTCCACATGCTACCGTGCTATCTCAGGAGTCGTGTTCTCCAATGGGGAACCAAGACAGTTATGACAATGGGTGGTTACCAAAGGTGGGGAGAATCATAGTCCATACAATGAGAAGGAGATGAACAGCAATCCTGCAGGGGACTCTTTGCGAGTGGGTGGTTAAGAGCCCAATCTCTCAAGTTGGAATGAAAGACTTCTGGTTTCTCCCTGTGCCTCACCATTGCCTGTTGTTATGGAACAACTCTATTTCCTTCTCCACCAAACGGGTAGTGGTGGTTTCTACCTCATAGGATTGCCTGAGTTTTTATAAGCTATCTCAAGTGGATGACAGTGTCTGACCGAGAGAATGCCTTCAACAAAAGGCTTCTTTCTGTGTTGTTATCATCACTGGCAAGATTCCATTGAGGCGGTGCCTGGAAGCAGTCCCACACCTCCTCTGGAGGGGACTTCCAAGATTCCCAACGTTCTTTCCCTCCTTGAGCAATGGAAGATGAGTCAGGACATGGCAAACATCACCTGTGTTGCAGGTCCCTACATGCCTAACTGATAATAAGCCTTTTCGTATTGTTGAGTTGGAGAGGAGCTGGGCTTGGCTGGCTAAGGGGACAAGGAAAGGAGGCTAGTAAATTCCATTTTCTTGTGAAACTTTATAACTGAAGGTTCGTATCTCCATCTATAAAGTAGAACAGGTGGGGGACAGGTGACTGAATCTCTTGACTATCTCTATTGAAAGGAAGGATCCAAACAGAGGCTGCCTTAAGAGTTCCAGCCCCGTGTTCCAGACAGGAAGGGCGCTCCCCTGGTCATAGAACCCTCTGGCGGTGGTGTGACGTGTGACTGGCTCCCGGACAGTCAGGTGAAGAGCAGTGTATCTTTGCACTGGATATCCACCAGATGCCTGCCAACCAGGTCATTTTTGCTCTTCACCTAGATTGGGCGTGGAGCATTCAAAAATTTTACCCGTTGTTATTTATACCCTGGCTGCCCTCTGTAATCTGTAAGGGTAGAGTGATATCTTTAGTTATCGCTCAACTGGACTTATCCCAACCCTTTGTCCTTGTGTTCTTCTTGTCCAGAGCCAACCGTTTTCCAGCCTACAAGTTTCAGAGAAAGGTGTGCAGGCGAGAACCGTGTTCTCATGCATGCAGGTATGGGGCCTTCAGGTGTGTCTAACGGCCCCCTCCCTTACCTTTGCCACAGCCGCAGAATGTGCCCTTCATTCTGTGAGTGTCCTTGGCCAGTCACGCACCTTTTGTGGCTGCCTCCCAGGTTTCAGTTTATAGAGGAAAGCTGCTAAAGGGTGGGTGGGATAGAGGAGGATTCCCCCCCCCCCCATCTCGAGCTCCACCCCCAGGAGAGACAGAGCAGCTCTTCTTCAAGAAGGTCAATACAAAATTCTCTATGTCTTGATCTATATCAGGAATTCCTTAGATACTTATGCCGAAAACAGCTACAGTCTGCTTGGTCAGATAGCAGAGGCTAGATAAATACAGGATCCAGAAAATGGTTGAGAAGCAGAGATGTGGATATTTATGGGGTCTTTGGCTACCTTGGGAGGAGTCCTGGGGGAGTGGTGTCATGGTAACGAGTTGGACGGTGAGCCACATGGTCAGCAGTTCAAAGCCACCATTGCTTCTCGGGAGACAGAGGCAGCTTTCTACTCTCAGAAAGAGCTTCTACTCCTAGAAGCCCCATGCCATGGGGGAGGCTCTAATCTGTTGCACAGGATCACAGTGAGTTGGGATCCACTTGACGGCAGTGAATTGGCTGCTTCGGAGGCCCTGAGTGGTGATGCCTGTAATCAATGTCTTGGTCTGCTACCTTGAAGGCAGTTGGTTTGAGACCACCCAGAGTCTGCTTGGAAGAAAGACTGAGCGGCTGACTTCCAAAACAGCCATGGAATACCCTGGGTGCACGGTTCTACTCTGATGTGTGCCATGTTACTTCCAGGGTCACCATGAGCTGGAACTGGCTTGATGGAAGCTCATGGTATTTGTCTTTGGCTTGATCATTTTTTTCTTTAAAAAAATCATTTTATTGGGGGCTCTTACAGCTCTTATCACGATCATACATCAATTATAGGCAGACCACATTTGCACATTTGTTGCCATCATCATTCTCAAAACATCTTCCTTCTACCTAGACCCTTGGTATCAGCTCCCCATATTTCCCCTCCCTCCCCATTCCCCCTCTCCTTGGTTTGATCATCTGGTGAGCTCAGAATTAGCATCTAGATTTAGCTGGCAGACAGTTCACTCACAGCCATTATGCTTATATTATAGTTATTGTAGTTGTGCTTAGAGCCAACAGTGTCCACGGCCTTAACTTCATATTCCTCTTCTTTTCAGAGTTTAGCTCACCTTCATTTCCCAATGGTACTCTCCCTCCCAGTCACCTCCAGGCATTGGGTGCTGATGTCCATACTCATCACCATGTACAAGAGCACAGACCTTTGAGTCCAAGTTGATTTCAACTTGCTGCTCTTTTGACCTGATATCAAATCAACTCTTTTTAACTTGATAGCAAGTCTTCTCTCTCTCTCTCTCTGACCTACTATGCTGGGAGAATTAATTCAGTAATTATTTTTAGAACACTTTGTCCATGTCAGGGGATACTGAGTGATACACATGGTTAAGTTGTATGGTTGGTGGGTCACAGCTAACCAGAAAAAGGCCTGGTGCTCTACTTATGAACAATCAGCCCTTGAACACCCTAACAGTGCAATTCTCCCTGGACACACATGGGGTCACCATGAGTACAAGTCATTAAGACTTGACTTTTAATCTGGGCAAACCCTCTACCAAACCTTGGCTGCCAAGGCTGGTATTTGATCCTGATTTTCAAATGGCATTTGTTTTCTTGCGGGAAGGTGAGCCTCGACAAAGAAGATTCGAAAAATAATGTAAGTACTAAGATACAGGTAAGCTCAGAATGTTTGACGAAGCTAAAGGAAGGGAGTAGAAGCATTTTGAAGTCCATGGTGAGTTAACTGTTTGGAAAGATGGGTGGGGGTGTGTGTGACTAAAGAGAGGTAAGGCTTTATGGGATGGATGTTCCAGGAAGAGAGAACTAGAATGGGAGACTTCATATGAGCTGAGAATGACCCAAACATGGCCCTCGAGACAAGGACTGCCAGGGACTGAGTAGGCACCAAATCGTGGGAGGTCCTGGTACTAATTCTGAATTCTGCCTTATAGGAAACAGGAACTACTAAACTGTTGTTTTTGTTTTTTTTTAAAGAGGCGAATGATTCAGGAAATGCACATGAAAGAAAAAAAATCTGGGATCAGGAGTAAAATTCAGAGGCTGTTGCAAAAGTTCAGGTGAGTGATGAGGTACTGATGAGTCAGTGGAGGTTAGTCAGCTAAAGAGGGGAGGGCACAGATTTCAAAAGTTACAGCAATCAAGAGAGTAGATCTTAGAGGGAGATTATGGGAGCTGGGGGTGGGGTTAAGGATGACTGGTTTCTGGCTTGACCGGATGGGTGGATGATGCTGTTGACAAAGATGGGGATCACAGAAGGAGAAAATCGGGGCCAAGGGTGGAGATGTCGAATTCAGATGATGAGGAGAGATTTAGTTTGAGGTGACTATGGGTTGTCCAGGATGCCGTTGGATATACGCATCTGATGTTGAGGAAGAAACACTGGGCTAGGGGTTCAAAAATTATCAGGACATTGGGGGCAGCAGAAAGTTTAACAGCAACAAAATTCAGTGTTGTGAGTTTCTGGTGATGCTAGAAGACATTGTAGAGCTGCCTCTGTGAGTTTGCAAGACTGTAACCTTTAATGGGAGCAGAAAGTCTTGTATTTTTCCTGAGAAACTTCAGCAGTGGGTGATGGTCCCCAGGAACCTTGTGGGGCATGGCCAAGCAGCGGGTTAATCCGAGCAGCCCAACACACAGTGGAGTCCAAAGGGGAGACCCTACTGGTGCAGGAGCAGGGTTCCAGCCATAAGGAAGCAGATCGTTTCAAAACAGGGTCAGTAAGACAAGCATAAAAAATTACCCATTGGCCTTGACACTGGGCAGATTTTGACTGTCATGTGAGATTGGTGACTCCAGTGGGCTGGATTAGGAATGGGGAGGTGAATATATTGGAGGACTCAGTCTAGTGTTTAGCAGCTAAGGGAAAGTGTGTGTGTGTGTGTGTGTGTGTGTGTGTGTGTGTGTTTGTGAGAGAGAGAGAGAGAGAGAGAGAGAGAGAGAGAGAGAGAGAGGCTCAGAGTAAAAGTTATTGTGTTTATTTTTAAATAATGTTGCAAAACTGTATAAGCTGAGGGGCGAAAAGCACTAGAGAAGGAGAGGTTGTTAGACCAAGTTGAAACCCACTCTTTGGCAGCTGGTTCTGTCAGTGCCTGCAGCCCACACCACTCTTTCCCAACTCTGAAACTCGCTTGACATTCTAATCAGTGACGCATCGCCCAGAGTTTGCATTAAGCAGATGTTTATTTAGCTGTGTTGGCCCTAGATGCTTGGGCATTACTGTGGCAATGATAAAACACATGGGGAAATTGTAAATAGAAAACTCAGGGAGCGTCCCTGGTGCTTCGCGATGCAGGGCGGGCACAGGAAGAAGCTGCTCTGAATGCTGGAGCAACGCACCAGGAGAAAGGAAGCAGGAGATGGCCACGGTAAATGGGTGGGCCTCCTCAGCTGAGTGCCAGTGAAAGGTTCCTCAGCCAGGCCCAAGGGTAAGGAGACCAGTGAAGAGCTCCAGGAAGAGCGGGAAGGAAGCAGTGAACTCTGGCAATATGTGAGGCAGAACGAAAAACAAGTGCTCAAATAAACCCTTGAAAGCCCGTATGTCGTGACATCTAAATAAGCTAACAGATGGAATCACTAGGACTCTGCCAATGGAAGAACTGGTGTTTCGATCGAGTCTGCTTCCAGGGTTCATTGCTGAGAGCCTTGGGGGTTCAGTATGGAGCCCTGGTGGCATGGTGGTTCTGTGTTGGGCTGCGAATGGGAAGGTCAGCAGTTTGAAACCGCCAGCAGTTCCATGGAAGGAACACAGGGCTGCCGACTCCCACGAAGAGTTACAGATGAGAACCTAACAGGGGGCGGTTCTAGCTTGTCCTAAAGGATCACCTGGAGTCAGTGTGGACTTGATGGCGGTGCGTCCGGTTTGGGTGGGTGGTTCAGGGGTAGAATCCTCACCTTCTGTGTGGGAGACCCGGGCTTTATTTCTGGCCAAGGCACCTGCACGCACAGCTACCACCTCTTCATCAGTGGAGCCTTATCTTGTGGCAACGATACAAGCAGGTTTCGAGGGAGCTTTCACACTTGGACAAAGGGAGGGAAAAGGCCTTTGGATCTATGAGGGTGTAACCTCATTGTTGTACTTAATGTAGTTAGAGGGAAAAAAAAATCTCCCTTATTAAGTGCAGTTAGTCTGAGGTTCTTAATGCAGCTTTTACGGTATTTTTATAAATTGTGCAGAGACAGAAAGGTTGAATGTAGATGTCACCTAAAAATGGCCAAATAACGCTAAGAGGCATCTCTTCTCTCTCCGTTGGTGACTAAGCTAAGCCTTGCTAGTTAGCTGTTCAACAAAGACATCCTGAAGCTGGCCTAAGACTTAAAGAATCTTTCGCTCGGGTTGCTGGTTCATTGTGAGGGAGCCACCTCCTAACCAATAATCACGGGTCCGGTAGGTGCAATGGCATGACTATAATGTATAGAGATTATAGCAAAGTCATAAAGAATAAGAAAAAAAGGAGAGCGAGAGTAAAATACAGGAGTCAGACACATTTCATGATAGCAAGCTCACTTAGCCCTTCTTGATGGTCCACATGGAGTGCAGCAGAAGGAGAGAGGGATTTTTTCTAACCAAGGTTGGGGGTGTGCAAGCTCCCTGATCTCAGATAATGACCTATGTGTCAGGAAGGGGTTGTACCATAAGCAATACAGCAAAGGGAGGGGGATGATCTGGAGGTGTACAAGCTATAGGAAGAGGCGGGATTAAGGGTGCAAATGTGACAAGATGGGCATTTCCTAGATTCATGATGGTTGCCTCACCTTGATTGTCCTTGAACTGGTGGCTTGCTCTATTCTGGGCTCTTCCAGGAAAGCAATCCACTGTCCTTAACCGCAGGGAGTGAGCCCCACCTACAGCAGACAGCAAGCGGACAGACAGTAGGCTTTGCTTGCTCTGGGTGGCTGAAGCCTTCAGGGAGATTACTTGACAATCATTTACCAAGAGTTGTAAGCAGGGTGAAGGGATCATGAAGGAGGGGGAAACAGGGAGGGAGGGGGAAAATGGGGAGCTAACACCAAGGGTTTAATAGAAACAAATGTTTTGAGAATGATGATGGTAACAAATGTAGAAATGGGTGGGGCGTACAAAGATGGATGTATGGATTGTGATAAGAGTTGTATGAGCTCCCAATAAAAGGATTTAAAACAAAGAAAAAAAATTGCTATTCATGTCGGGGTAAGATGTTAAGTCATTATTATTTTGATTTGCATCTCTCTAATAGCTAACTGATCAAACATGCAATCAAGATGCACCAATGATTAATGGTGATTGCAATGTGAAACTCTGAAACAAAGAGGAAGGATCAGCAGTTGGAAAATACTACCTTGGTAATAGAAATGAAGCTGGGGATGAGATGGCAGAATTAAAAAAAAAACCAATGACTTCTTTATAGCAACTGCTCTTTTTCAAAAACAGTGATTTTAGTGGATCTCATCAGAGGTCATAAACAGGACTCAAGCTCACCACATCTGTGGGAAAACACGGTGGAGAGGCTCCATATCACCAGTTAAAACAAGGCTCAAGGCCATCCACTGCTCCAATGAAAGTTCAGATGGAAAAGGAAGGAAACGAAAATAAATCTGTGAGAGTCAATATGCCACCTTGAGTATATCTCACCTGGATTTAAGGACCAACTCCAGAATAGATTTGACATCTTGAATTCAAATAGCCAAAGACCAGACAAGTGGTGGAATGCTACCAAGAACATCATACATCAAAAAAGCAAAAGGTCATTTAAAAGACAAGAAAGTCCCAGTAGACTGGGACTTTAGGCCCTATTTTTCAAGGCCCACGACATCCTTCATAGGCCACACCAGAAGGACTCAATATGGAAACCCCACGGAGTGAACTGGACTCTACATTAGATTCACCTGTCTCCCTTGGACTTAAGACGAAAGCTGAATAGTTTGCGAAGAAACAGATGACTGCTATACCAAGGAAATAGACTGAAAGTCATTGGATAGTATGTACCATGTACTCTTTCATGATTATTTTTGCTTTGTTAAGATATGTATTGATCTAGTAGGCCTGGTCTGCCACCATCAATGAATATTATTCAAAGGTTCATCCTATCACCATCAAATGTGTAAACAGTGTCCAGTCACTTAATTTAATCTGTATAAATCAATAATTCATGTATTACAGTTCTTCATCAGCCAACATTTGTATAATTTCCTTTTCTCATCTGTGTTTTAAACAATTTACCATTGACCAAACTGATGGTACTGTCAATAGAATGACTTTATGCCTCAGGGAAATGATTGATAACGTGGATAACACAAAATGACAATGATGTCTCTAAGGTGAGCCAGAGACATATATAGGCCATAGATATATGAATGGAATGTGGACTCACACTTAATTCTAGCTCCAACCCCAGAACAATTAATTCTTATGTCATGGTCCTGCGTGATACTTCAGGTCACTGACGATATGGGTGCTAAAGCAAATTGTGGTGAAGGAACTAGGTAGTGCTTGGTTATCAGAAAGGATAGTGTCTGGGATTTTAAAGATTTATCTTCAAGCAATCATCGAAGTGAGGCATCAATTAAATCCCTATGGAAGAAGCACACCAGCCTGTGTGATCCAAGGATGGTAAATAACATAATCCAAATCCCAAGGAAGGAAGGGAACCAAAGCTTACATTGTAAGTACCTGGTTTGCTGAAGGCTATGGATGACAGTGAAAGTCCAAGATTCATTTGCAGGATCCATACATAAATGAAGGCTCCAGTGATTTCCCTTTGACCATAGTCCAGGGAAATAAATAGCTTAGACAGAGATTATTGTAGACATAATTACAGTTGATATAGCCAGGTTAAAATGTGACATTTGATTTGATCTCCCTTTCACCATTTACATTTTCTATCAGATAAAAAAAAGTGAAGGAGACATGGATTAAGCCTCTGGTGAATTCCCTTTGAACCCAGGATGTGACTAGTCTTGCCATCATGCAGAGCACATCGGAAAGTGGAAAGGGGCAGATGCGTTAGCTGAAAGTCTAACTCCTTGTCCTTGGGTCTCCTTTGGAACTCATTTAAAATTTGTTGTAGTTTTTTAATATTTTCTGTTTTCTTTTCATCTGGGTTTTTTCTCTATTCTATTTTGTTATTGTTGCCAGCTTTTTTTTTTGACTCTGTTTTTTGTTCCTATGTGTTTTTCAGATGTGGAATTTGGGATGAGGGAATGTATAGAGACTGTAACTAGATGAATGGTTCCCAGGGGGGATGGCAGGGGACACTGAGAGTGGGGGTGGGGGTGGGGGAGGGATGAGAAGCTAATAAGGAGGTACAAGGAAGAAGAACATGTTCCAAAATTGTTGGTGGTAGTGATTTTACAACTCTTCTTGATATGATTGACCTAATGGATTCTATATTTTTATTATAGAAGAAAGGAAGCAACGATCAACGTGGAAACAAGTTCAGAAGACTATACCTTATTCTTGCACCTTCTGTTGTGCATAGGCTCGCTATGAGTCAGAGTCAGCTAGCGGGCAGCTAGCAACATATATTCATTGAAGAAAAATTGAAAAAGGGAATGACCTAAGAAAGGAGATAAAAATTACTATGCTATTACCAGTCTGAGATAGCACTCTAACTAACATTTTGATGTACTGTATTTTTTGGACAATGAGATGCACTTCTTTCCCCCCAAAGTGGGGGGCAAATGAGGGTGCGTCTTATGGTCCAAAGGTATTTTATTATCCCATGCACCCTCTGACTGTCTGTTACTGTTTGCATGCTGTAGATTGATGGTTGTGTGTTTGGGGGAAGTCCTGCCTCCTGGAGTCTCAATGTCAATCAGGTCACATGATTGGCACAGCGCACTTCTCCCCTATCTACACCATCCATGACACTGACAGACGGAGAGGATGAGAACATCGAGGCAGGAGGCAGCTACTTACTGTACTAAGTATCGTCCCAGCTGGGACTACGTGATGGAGGGCAGTGTCTGGACAGGCAGACAAAGAGCCTGTCATGGTAGGAGAGAGACAGAGAGTCTCTCCTGTCATGCAAAGTCCTGCCTGGCAGGTTGGTTAGTGTCCTTTAACAGCAATACCAAGCAATTCAAGTTACCATAAATTACAATACCTCTGTATGTGGTAATATGTCTCTCATAACCATTGACAATTCTTTCACTGCTCTATTTTCCTCAGAAAAACACCATTTCTCTAATGGCACAAAATGTCAAAGATGAAAAGATTAGCTTATAAAATTCTATTTAAACTGGAGGTAGTAAAACACGCAAAAGAACATAGAAACAGGGCTGAGCCCTGGTGGTGTAAATGGTTGAGTTCGGGACTGCAGCCCACGGGCATGGCGGTTCAAATCCAGCAGCGGCTCTCAGGAGCAGTGCTGGGTAGCTCCCACGACCACCAGAGGGCAGTGATGACCCCCCCCCGCCCCCAAATAAAAAAAAAAAAAAGAACATGAAAACAGCAGTTGAGAGATATTTTGGGCCACCTCCAACTGAAAAAAATGATGAAAGTGGAGAAAACAGGAGGATCAACTGCAAAAACTTGATAAAATTAAGCACACTTTGTGTGGGCACCCTGCAAAGTGGCCACAGTTAGATGTGCACATGAGGGCTGAGCCCCGGTGGCGTAGTGGTTGTGCGCGGGACTGCGGCCCACTGGGACGGAGGTTCAATTCCAGCAGTGGGGCTGGGCCTCCTACTCCCACCACCGGAGAGCAGTGATGCCCCTCTTCGCCCCCCCCCAAAAAAAGAAGTGCATATGAAAGAGTAGATCACAGGTCACTGGAATATGGGCTTCTCAGTTTCTACAAAAATGATCACCCCTGAAGCCAAACACATTGCTGTAGAAAAAGGCACTACGGATTTTACTGGCTCACCACCATGGTGCTACAGATTCATGAGGAGAAGTGGCCTTGCTATATGCACTAAAACTAGAAAAGCACAAAAAATGCCACCAGGATATGAATCAAATAAGTGATTGTGAGCAACAGAGCTTCATAAATTCTGACATTAGTGATGATGAGTTTTTAGGGTTTCCAAAAAGCTAGTGCTTGAGCCTCTAATTCTTTCCTCATTTTTTAATGAAAGTGATGATGGTTCTTAATACCACTGTTGAGTTTACACTGTTAAATATTAACATATTTTACTTTATTTTAATAAAGATTTTAGCATTTGGTTCAGAATATTTTTTCTTATTTTCAGGTGAATCTTATGGTCCAAAAATTATGGTAATTACTAGTGGTATTTCTTTTTTCTGTGCAAATACATGTCTTTTTTCTTAATATCTACTATTAATTGAGCATTGGACACTTGTTAGACACATGGCTAAATGTTATAAATATCACTTATCTAGCAACCCTGCAAACAGGATTATCAATGTCCCCATTTTATAGACAAGAACAGCAGCCAGGGTGTTAAGTATTTGCAAGACCCAGTGCAGCAAGGCCAAGTGACCTGACTGCAGGCAGTTGGCTAGGAAGGGGCAGAGCAGCTTACTATGCTTCCTTAAATGATATACATTGTGTTATTGTGTTAGTTTGGGTAAACTAGAGGAACAAATTTCATAGACACACGTATGGATATAAGGAAAAGGTTTATATACAAGAGGAACAGGACATTGAGAAAACATCCCAGCCCAATCCAAAGTCTTAAGTCCGATATTAACTCATATACCTGAAATCAGTCTATAAAGTCTCCTTCTGACTCATGAAGTCACAGGTCAGTGGGTGCAG
>PVJH01032966.1:0-22043 GCA_004026705.1 Nesogale talazaci | reverse complement strand
TTTTCAAAAGGAGGGGAAAAATTCACATGACTCCTGAACAAAACTACCTATAGATTTCAGAAGAGATCTACTTGAAATGATCTTGAAAGCTTTATTAATCTTGTGAAGGTTTCTAAGTTTTGTAAAGCTTAAAATTTTTCTTCAGTGACTTAATGCATTTTGAAAACTGTAGGTGTACTTAGGATGCTGTGGGTGAAAATGTAGGCAGCTAAAATCAAGTTTAACCATCCAAACCTACCAGTCACTCTATGGGAGTAATATGAGGCTGATCTGTCCATAAATGTTTAGAGTCTCTGAAATCCTGTGCAGCAGTTTTATTCTGTCTTGTAGTGTTGTTATAAATGAAATAGGCTCAATGTAAGCTTGGTTTTTTTTAAAGGCAGTAGTGGTTTATTTGGCTTTAAGCCTTGAATTTTAGGATAAGGAATTTGAAATTTTTGTTGTTTGAATAGAAAAAGATGGGAAAACAAGGGCCCAGCTCTTATCTATCATTCCAAGGTTAAAAATAAAACAGCAAACAAACAGAAAATGTGAATTCTGACTAGTTGGAGTAATTTTGTTCTCTCCCAAGATCCAGAATTTAAATTTTTACCAATTGTGTCATTCATAATATAGAATCAACTATCATTCAGCTACTGGATTTTTTTCCAGAGACATTCTTAGCCACTGCTATCTTTTTAACACACACACACACACACACACACACACACCTTTCAAAAGCAAGCATCCATGCCCACTTCCTCTGTCTTGATGAGAGCTTAATAAAGAGAAGACAAAAAACCCAAGACCAAAATATCATATTTATAAAAAATTTATAAATCATTCCAAAAACTTTATAAAAGTAAGCTTTTTTTTCTTTGTAAGCATACTTACTTTAATATGGATTAAAAGTGCTGACAGCCAGTCTGGAGCAACAAATTGTGTTTGGCAGGTCTCATTTGCAATTAGCTACAGGAGACCATTTCTCTTCTGGGGGATACCTAAGAGAGGCAGAGTAGAGTTTTTCCCACAGTGATTGAATGTGAACAATATGCCTGTCTTTTGCCATATGAAGGGACAAAAATAGAAGGCTGAGGACCCAAGGGACTGACCTTCTCATAACGATGAGGTCAATGAAGGCAGATTCTAGATTATCTGTATTTTTGGAAAAGTGGCTAACAGAGCCCAGTTCTACTCCAAAATACAGGAAGCAATGAATTAGAATCAAATTGATGGCAACAAAAATCATGGGTTTTTATATATCTCCTCAGTGGAAAAAAATGATGCATTTTCATATTAGAATATGTTACAACCTGTGCACTCTGTATATAGTAATTAAAAAGCAATTTACTTTGAGGTGTTTGGCAGTACTTTGTTTCTAGTAATAATCAGAGGTCTAAAGTTTAGGGATGATAATAACTTTTGTCTATCTAAGAGGATTCAAAGTTATGGCTATAATAACACAACTTGCGCTCATGTAGAATATATTTTTGAGAGATGTAAGGGGAACACTAGGTAAGCCCAGAATTTGCCGTGAGCCAGCAGCCTCTAGGAAGCAGCCATCGATCTAGAGTGACTTATAGCTTTGTACCAACCTTTATAAAACATGTGGATTTTGACATTAGTGTGACTTCTATTGTTTTTGCAATTTTGCCCATGTGTATGGAGGTATATAAAAATATATAGATATAATAAAATATAAAAACAATGGTGCTTGGATTTCCTGGGCTGTGCAAACAATTGCTGCTGTAAAACTGCTAAGCTAAAGATTAGTGATTAGAGTGCACACAGAAAGGAAGTAAGGTCTGGTGATTCATTTCTGAAAAGTGGATATTGAAAGCCCTGCAGAGACCAGATCTATTCTGATAGACAGAAAGCAATGACTTGGAATCAAGTTGATGACAATAACATATGAGTTTTATGTATTGTCTCAATGAGACAATGCTTTTTATATAGGAATATGTTACAACTGAAATAGTTCATGTAGAAACCAATTGCAATTATTTATAGATATACGTTAGGATCACTTTGTTAAACAGCTTATTAATAGTAGTCATTGGTGAAATTCTGGGAAGTTTAAAATTCATCCATAAGAAATGAAATTTGTTATTGAACGACTTCATATCAGAAAATTTGAAGTTTATTTAAAGTGTGACTTATCTCATGTTTTAAAAATGCTTGTGTGAGTGCTTTGCCAAATAAAAGTATTTGTATTGTTCTCTAATATTTTTTCTTTTTTTGAAGTTAATAATTCTAGCTTTATCTTTGAATAGTATGGTTCTTAGTAACATTAAATGACATGTGGAATACAATTAGAAATTAAAAATTGTGACATGGTAGTCTTGTAGACTTCAAATAGAAGTTTCTCAAAATGCCTGGTTATCATGTAAACACTTCTACAACAATGTCTGAGATTTATTGATCTTTCAATATTTGGATAACTACAGATTTTGCTTGTGATGTTGTCAGTCTGTCCATTTTCTCAACCTCAAATTTCCTGATTTTTGTCATATTTCTTTTTGTGTAAGATCACCCACCCCTATGAGATGCTAATATTAGAACTAAAAAGCTTTTCCTAATTATTGACCTTCTGTCCAGACAGGGTAATAAGGCCCCTCCTCAAATATTCTTTGGGAAAAAAAAGGTCTATTTAAAGGCAAAGATTTAGTTCCCAGCCTTATTTCAGTAGACTGCCTATCTTAGCTCCAAGGTACTATAAATCCAATAACATTATAAGAAAGTGACTTTTCATAAATGGGTTGATGCAGGGATAGCAAGATATTATACAATGAACAGGTATGTTTTGAAATATTGGGAGTCAATAGGATTGAGAAAACTGAATGTATCTAGTACTGAACAAATCACTAAAACTGTTTATGTCATCATCTCTTTAGGTGCCACAATTATAAACTTTTAAGAGATAAGTGCCCAACTAAACAAGATGAAACTTTATAAATCATGATATCAGGAGAGGAAAAGTGAAGAAAACAAACAAATCACTTAAATGCATTAGGTGATTCTTAATTTATTACACCATTTTTCCATTCCATAATCTAAGACAGTATATAAGCTCAATTAAAATCAATTTTAGTAGATGTGCTGCCAAAGCGAGCACTAAAATCAAGTAAAGATTTTTATTGTCTTTTAGGTGACCTGTACTTTTGATTATGCTGTGCCTATACCTTGGGGTGTAGTTCATAGGGTCTATATTTTGAAGCTACCAGCAGCAATTCTGGAGAAAGATGGGACTTTTAATCTCTTAAACAGTTACCATCTCAGAAAGCACAGGGCACCACTATGAGACAGCATTGACTCTATGGCAGTGATTTTGAATTTGGGGAGCATTGGACAGGAGATATTTAGTTAATTTTGATTTGAAAAGTATCACCTTCTTTTTGAATAATTGCAGTGAAAGGATACATGCATTCTGTGATTAGACCAGATATTTCCCCTTTGTTCTGTTTACACAACTGCTTCTTGATCTTGTTCAAGTTCTCTATGAGCACAATGAAGTATAATGGAATTCTCAATCTTGATTTCTTCCCTTAATTTTCCCTTAATTTTTTCCCTTAAGTTAAATGAACTATTGTCTATCATCTAGTAAGCACTAAATAGCATAGGTATCGTAGACTATTTGGGAAATGAAGACAAATATAGGCTAAGAACAGAAAGTTTAGAACTTTTATTTGGGTTAGATTTACCAAGTAAATCTAAGAGTCTGCCGAGTCTCCTCAAGGGATTGGCTCATCTCCGTCCATCTATCCATCCATCCAATCTGACATCCACCAAAGAGACTTGAACTGTATTCAAACCTAAATTTATTAGTATTAACATGTATTATTTCACATGAATATATAAATGGGTTTCCCTATAGTTTCAGCACAATGCTCTAAGGAATCCCATTAAAAACATTGTCATTTGATACATGAGCTTGATTTGGCTTTTAAGACTTTTAAAAAAATCTTATTTTAGTTTTTTTCCAAATTGGGGTTCATCTCTGTTGATTTTGTTATTTTTGGTAGCATTCTTCATGGGTTTTGATATGTTTTTTAGTATATAAAGCCCAAGTTGGGTGTCTTTGTGAAGACAATGAGTAAAATAAGTCTCCCTAAGGGCTATGGCAAGAGAGGTGTGTGTGTATCTGGGTTGAGGTAATGGAAAGCTGATATCAAGGAGTTGAAGGTGGAAGAAAATGTCTTGATTGTGGTAACAATTGTACAGCACTGCATGGGATGACTAAACTCCTGAATAGTAATTAGGTCAGGATGATAGCCTAATGAAATGATTTGAAAAAAATAAATCAGTAATTTTGAAAAAACAACATCTTTAAAGGCAACAAAAGCTCTAAGAACTTCCCATAAATTATTATGTGCCATAATGACTTCATCTTAACCCACAAGCAGAAACTATTTTCGATCCTAATACGTGAATCCTTATAAAGATACTTGAGAGTTTTGGCTCCTCACCAAGGAGATGCTTTCGGGCAATGATAGGCATTTTATACCTATGAAATGTTACTTTCAACTGAATGCTCCGTGTTCAATACTGTATGCAGTGCTGTTTTTTATGGCTCTTATTAATCTCCTGTCTAAATCATAATTGTTATATTCATGTCACTTTTTTTTAACGGAGTCTTGGTGGCACAAATATTAAAACTATTGGCTGCTGACTGAAAAGCTCATTATTTAAACTGACAAGGTTCTTTGTAGAAGAAATATTTGTTACCCAACTTCCATAAAGACCTATACACTTGGGGAGACAGGAGAATGTGGCCCCCAGAAAATAAGCAGGAGAATATTTCTTCAGCAACTACTAGGGGACATACTCTGTTCTTTCTGGTACAGAGAAATCAGCTTAAAAGTTAAGTCGACCAACATTTCTTAAAGTGGGAGAGCAGCAACCCCTTCAGATACCCTCACCTTTGCCATTGACCAGCAGCATGAACTGCTACTGTGTACGTTGCTCCTACCTGGCATTTTATTTTTCATGACCTCTAAGGCAACCAAGACAACCAAACCTCTTTCCTTGTTGGCCTCTGGAGGCGCTGTTTGGATAGCAGACCATGGAGGCAGATCGGAGTAGACATTCTGAGAACCCCGGCAACACTTTTCGGCACTTTTTTTTCTTTCCTGTTTTATTCTCTGATGGTCTCCTTCTACAGCTGCCCCACCCCCACTCCAGCACATGCATATAAATAATAACACTGCCAAAGAAGCATGGATCTCAGTGCAAAATGCTGTTTTTCCCTTTTCCTTTACTTTTGTACCTTTGCTCTGCTACAGTTTTTTTTTTTTCAAATCCATTTTATTGGGGTCTCGTACGGCTCTTCCCATTGTGTCAGGCACAGTTGTACATATGTTGCCATCAACATTTTCAAAACTTTCTACTTAAACCCTTGATATCAGCTCGTTTGCCCCCTCTCCCACCCTCCCTCATGAGCCCTAGATAATTTATTAATTTTTTAATAAGTCATTTAATTGGAGACTCATACAACTCCCATCATGATCAATACATACATTAATTGTATGCATGCCACATTTGCACACCTGTTGCCATCATCACCTCTGAAGCATCCTCCCTCCACTTAGACGCCAATACCAGCTCCTTATATTTCCCCTACTTTCCCCTCCCCTCCCCCATGTGCCCTTAATAATTTACAAATTGCTATTGCTTTTCATATCCTTTTCTCTCCAATGTGTCCCTTCATCCACTCTCCTGCTGTTCATACTCCAGAGAGGAGGTCATATGTAGATCCCTACAATTTGTTCCCCCTTTCCACTCCACCCTACCGATATCACTAATCCCACCACTGGTCCTGAAAGATATATCCTGAATTCCCCATGTTTCCGGCTCCAGTGTACATCCCCTGGTCTAGCTGGATTGGTAAGATAGAATTAGGATCATGATAGTGGGTGAGAGGAAGCATTTCAGAACCAGAGGAAAGTTGCATATACTTTAAATATTTTTATGAGTTCTTGCCCACTTTGTCTTCCAGTATGACCACAAACTCATGAAAATATATACATTCACTTCAAGGTCAAACAAACAGGCACAGTTATCAAAACAAGGACTCTTCACACCCTTCTCCATGCATGGACCCTCCCACATGCTGTCATAGCGACAGAACCCCAGCACCCACACCCCAAATACATCTCAGTTTTTGATCTTTTTTGTCTCTCCTCTTCTAAGCACATCTACACTCCCCCCCTCTTTTCTCCTATACTTTTTCTTTCTTTTCTTTTAAAATCATTTTACTGGGGATTCATAGCTCTTCTAATATTGCATATCATCAATCATATCAAGTATTTTTGTACATATGTTGCCATCATCATTCCCGAAACATTTTTGACTTGAGCTCTCTTTTTCCCCCTCATCTCTTTTTTGTCCTGCTCTTTGCTTTGCTTTAATCTTTAATTATGCTTCTAAACACTTCTTTCTTACACTTTTTCCTACCTTAACTATTATCTTTTTGTGCTCTACTTTTTCTCTTGAAAGACAGTTCTATGAAACCTGTTGTGCAAGATTATCTCTGAAAATACATTTTCCCAGCTTCTTTGATGATTTGCTCTGCATATAGATTAAGTATGGTGAGAGAATAAAACTCTGACACAAAATTTTACTGGTTTTGGCATTTAATAGAGAATATTAAAGAGAAAATCAATGTCATCCACAACATAAACAACAAAGAGTAAGAATGCATGATCACTTTGATATATGCACAGAAAGCATTTGATAGTATCCGACACCCATTTCTGGTGAAAACACTCAATAAAATACATATATACATGAATGGATTAAACAGAGAACCCAGGCATGAAACCAAGCACCTATATTTTTGCTAATATTAGGTGCCATCAAGTCAGTTCCAACACATAAAGATACTAGGCACAACAGAACAAAACACTGCCCCACCCTAACAATTGTTCCTATGTCTGACCCCACTGTTGGAGTCACTGGGTCAATCCATGTCTTTGAAGGCCTTTCTCCTTTTTGCTGATCCTTTTCTTCACCAAGCATGATGTGTCTCCAGGGCCTGGTATCTCCTGATAACATGTACATAAGCATCTATATTTCATAAAGGACTAAAGCACATTAAGTGGGGATGAAGTAGTCTTTTCATTAAAAAGTGTGGGAAAAATTGGATTGTCTCCTGAAAAAAAAATGAAAAAACTGTCATATTTCATTCTGAATTCAAAAATGAACTCAAGATAGGCTAAAGTTCTAACTATAAACCACAGAAATGAAAAGGATTTTCAATGAAAAAATAGGGACAAACCTAAGAATCATAAAACAAGGAATAAATACACCACCAATTATAATGAAAAACACATTACAGAAGTCAAATTAGAAAACTGAGACTTTATTAAATATATTTATGTACATGAAAAGACTTCAGTAGAAGAGTAGAAAGAGAAACCACTGACTGGGAAAAATATTTGGTAATGATATATCAGATTCAGGTCCAGTTTTAGAAATCTATTGAGAACTATTGCACCTTAATAAGATACATACAAATAATCCAATTTAAATAATGGGGACAGGACATGGATAGAGAACTTACTAAAGATAGCATCCAGGGAGTCAACAATCCTATGAAGAAATGCTTATTTTATTATCCATTTGAGAAATACACAGTGAAAACCATGAGAGACCACACTATACCAAAGTTGTGAGCAGAAATTAAAAATAGCAAAAGAAAGCAAAGCAAAGAAACAAACAAAAAACCCTAGAAAATAACAGATGTTGAAGAGGATATGGAGAGATTAGAATCGTCTATGGAAAACAGTATGGTGCTTCCTTCACCAAATACAAAACAAATAAAAATACCTTTTGATCTTGCAATCCCTCTACATGGCATTTACTCTAAAGAAGTAAGGAGCAAAACATGAACGGACATATGCGTACTCATTTATTTATTGTAGCAATTTGTATTGTAGCAAAAAGATGGAAACCCAAAATTGCCCACTGTAGAGGAATGGATAGACAAATTCTGGTGCGATACGTACAATGACTGCATCAATGGGCGCAGGTTTAGGACCAAGTGCGAGGAAGGTACAGGGCCCTGCAGTGCTTCCTTCGCTTATGCATGGGATCGCCCTGGCTTAGGGCCAACTAGGTGGTATCTAACTACAACAGCACACACTAGGAGAGTGTGCCTCCTTTGAAAGCTATGGAGAGTCTGTGCAACATCTCGGGACAGGGGCATAATTTCATGACATCATGTTTATAATGGAAAGAAAGGGGGGTGTATTTGTTTTCCCCTCAATGGAAACAATTTTCAAGACCATGAGGTCTTGAGTCCTCACAAGGTCAGACATGGGGGAAAGGAGGAGAGGGAAGGATAAATGAGGAGGGTTGGTGGGGAAAGGGAGAATGATGCAGAATAAAGAACCACATGCCTGGGAAGGAGAGCTCACTGGGACACAGTCACCGGATAGGTTGGGCTGTGCATCTACATATGCTGCTTTCTTGGTATGTGTTACATCTCTCAAATAAAAGAGAATGATCATCATAATAAAAATGCATACAATTATTTTTAAAAAGGGGTCACAGAGTTATAATTCTTCCAGATTCTATCACCACCAGAACTGAACACTGGTCTCAGTGGTTATAAAGAGAGGAAAAGTAAAACTGACACCGACTGGGATGATTTTATGACACAACATACAAAGGAATAATGTTGAAAGTGTATAATCCTCCTGGCATGAGAGGATTTGGAGTCAAGTTAGTCAATCACAAAAGGACAAATATGTATGAGACCACTGTAACATATATGTTTGTGTTAGTCTGGGTAGACTCGAGGAAAAAATTACATAGACACGCATATAGTTATAAGGAAAAGGTTCATATATAAGAGAAATAGGACATCAAGAAAGGATCCCAATCCAGTCCAGTACAAAGTCATAAGTCGATATTAACCCATATGCCTGATATCAGTCTATAAAGTCTCCTTCCAACTCACAAAGTCACAGGTCAGTGGGTGCAGAGTCCCAGCGCTGGCAGTGGCCTCCACACGGCTCCTCGCTTCCAGGGTTTGGGGTCCATCATCAGCAAAAGTAACTCATCGCTGGCAAAGGTCTCCATGTGACTGCCTCAGCTTCAAATGTCTGGCTCCATCAGGACAAAGCTGTGTGATCTCTCTGCCAGCTCCTCCAACTTCTCGGATGCAGCCATCTTGTCTTCTCTGTGATTCATTACCTTTCACTAACTCCCAACAACTAGGGAAGATAGCTTCTCATCTTCACGAGGGAAATAACGCGAGAGTTCCCAGAAGTCTCAGGAGAAAGCCATGCCCACACAGAGACATCATTATTGGCTACTCAATGGCTATCTCCAGATTAACAGGCTAGTAGACTCCACACCTACATTTCAATCATAAAATTAACATAAGCACATGACTGCCACAATGTTGAAAAACAAAACAAAACGGGAAAAAGATTTTCTTTTAAAAAAATCATTTTATTGGTGGCTCATACAACTCTTATCACAATTCATCCATCCATTCATCCATTGTATGCTAAGTACATTGTACATTCATTGTCATCATCATTCTCAAAATATTTGCTTTCTACTTAAGTCGTTGGTAGGATAAAGATTTTCATACCAAAAAAAAACCCCACAACCAACAAGACCCCCTCCCCTTGCCCCGCAAGCCACACAAATGTTACAGCTTATTAAAAGAGGGAAGATAAAGGAATAGGCTGGCAGGCCGCTGTTCACTTTGGTAAAGGGGAAAATTACATTTTTCAAGAGGGTTATGAGCTCAAAAAGAGGGAAGAATAGGCAAGCCACTGGGAAGTTTGATAAATTGTTTAGGTTTTTAAATGAAAAAATAAAGATATATCAAATTCCTACCTAATTCACAATAAAAAAATAAGATTAGAAGAAGCATTCCAAACTAATAAACCACTAATTTCCTGTTTAGTCAATCAATTCATGCACAATACTCAGGCCAGAAACAGAAGCAAAGTAGGCAACGTCCTCTCTTATATATTAGATATGCATTTTGTTAATAGATTTTGTGTTATCTATTTTGAGTACTTGAACTTCTGGGGATCTTGTTTATATTCTTCATTGGTGAAGCTTCTGAATAGTTGAGTCAGGATACGCAAAGGACTACTCTTAAGTTTTTAGAGAATTAATGGTGCTTTCTAATCTAGAAATCTAGAGACTTGGGCTTTACTAAATATGGAAAAGCTTATAGAGGAAATGAGTGCTAAGTAACTTTGTTATAGACTTTTACTTACTTAAGACAAACTTTGAGGTAGAGAATCAGTTGCAGATTTTCCATGAAAGCTTAAACTTAAATAATTTTCAATTTTTAGTCAAATAACTATTAGCTATGCTTTATATAAAAAGGAAAATATCTGAGGTCAAAGCTAAAGCCTCCTTGAGACAACTTTTATTCAGTCCCAATTAGAAGGTTCATAATTTTTGCATTACAGGGAAAAGCTGTGTTTTCCAGTTCATTCTGAAAAAAAAAAACAAAACCCCAAAACCCCCCACTTTCTCCTTTTTATGGAGGTTTTGTCCTAATTTCTATGGTTAGAGCCAAATTAGATTCCCATTTTTGAGCCAAATTTGTGATTGACTGACTTGGTCATTAGGACTGGAAAGAGCAAGGAAAGTTTTGCTGAAGCGTTTAGGTGTTGCAGGGGAAATATATACAAAACTATTTTACATGTCATGGTGACTAGGCACATATCTATGGGACAATTTTGAGGAGATCCCTAAGACGCATGCACATGTAAGTCCCATATGGATCCTTCTAGGATGAAATCATTTGCACTTTGTCTTGTGAAGGTTCCTGAGAAGACATCTCAGCAATGAGGCATGGAGGGCGGGAGCTGTGAAAAACTTTTGCGTTTTTTCACTTACTCTAACATGCCATCCTGAGAGACACAGAGGTTCTTTTTTGGAGTCACTAAGCTAATACTGTTGAATTTCACGTAGTCAGATATCCCAGAGTTTCCATTTGGCATTTACTAAACCACTTACAGGGATTCTTTCTGGAGCTAGCAGAACTCAGCCCTGGCAGAGACCTGATAAAGTCCTCGCCTGGGTGCGAGTAAGCAAGAGCAGCCCGTTGCCATCCTGTCTGCTAGGGAGGGTAGATAAAATAAGTCCCATAAAAATGCATATTTATCATATGACTCTCTTTGGGATATGTATTCCCCACCCCCCAACCCCCACCCCTGCATGGCCATTTGGGGACCAACGATCAGCTCATAAAGAGTTATGCTGCACTAAAAATAGAAGACATTTAAAGAACTGAAGTGACTAGCTGACATTAGAAATGTTAGATGAATTTGAAAATAATTCCCGTACATAAATATATTTAAAAAACTATCTCTAACCAGCCAGACCCTATTATTCCAACGAATGCTCAACATTCATAAGCTCATGAATATGTTCAGATTAGTATACATGCTATTAGGTACTATCCAGTGGGCACTAACTCATAGTAATCCTGTGGGGAGCAGAATGAAACACTGTCTAGTCCTGCACAATCCTCACAATTTTTCTCTCCGGGGTCCCATTCTTGCAGCCACTTGGCCAATCCACCTCTCTAAGTCTTCCTCTTTCACATGGACCTTCTAATTTACTGACCATGGTGCCCTCTTCCCGGCACTAGATTTTCCTAATAACTTGCCCTACGTATGCCACAAGACTTCTTCTAAGAAGCATTCTGACTGAATTTATTCCAAGACAAATTTGTTCACTCTTCTGGTAGTCCATGGTATCTTTGTCTATTATAGCCTGCTCAAATATCTAGCTGGAAAATTCAAGTTATCAAAGCTTTTCTAATATTGCAATCTTTATTTCTTAGACTCTAATATTTCCAGAACTAATTTTTCCTCAGGAAAAAAATCACTTTTACCTAAGTGTTTTCTCTTATGCATGTAAGTTAGCTTTGGATGAACAAATCACAGAATTCCAGAATTTTAGAATTGTGAAGAATTTCAAAAATCACCGTCTCTATATAAAATGTCATTTTATTTGTTTGGGGAGAATTGTCTGTCTATTCAAGTTTCTCATGAGCAATACAACTGATTCACTGCTACTAAACTAACACATCAGATGATCTTGGTAGGTTGTATATATGCGCTTGAAGAAATAGATACATGCCCTGCTACAGCTGCACTTTCTTGAATTCCAGAAAGGAGTTTGGACTTGGGCTGTGCCTGGGAGCGGTGATCTTCATCTTGCTTTGTAGTTCTTGTTTTAGAGGGACCTTCTACTTTCCCATCTACCCAAGCTTTAAGGAAATGAGAACTTTGTTTTCTAAAAATAAAAAACAAAACAGAAAAAAAAGCAAAGTAAAAACCTGGGGGCCCCATTCTTTTACAAAAAAGGCAATCTTCTCACAATTCTTATAATCGACATAATTTTTAAAAAATATTATCCAAGTGTCCTGTGTTCTACCTTAGTCCTTGATGAGTCCTCAGGAAACCCAGAGGAAAGCAAAAGCAGCTCGCAGGGCTGATAGCACCGCCCTCCATGTACTTGACAAGTTTTGGCGCGTGGCTGATCTGCTGTGACAGAAGCAATGTGTGACTCATCAGGGGCTGCTCATGAGTCAGCCAGTGATAAGACAACTGACGGTATCTCTAAGAGCCTCCTCAAGTCTGACACTCACACTCACACGCTTCAAAGTGCAAGAATGAACAATCCAGAGGAGGAATTTTGTTTCATCCCAGATTTCAGATTACTAGTAATTCAATTAGAAATTGTGCCTCAAGTTTCTAAAAGTTCCGCTTCCTCATTCCTAGGATGTAAAGGTAACTTCTAAGAAGAACTGCTTTTATAACTAGAGGGAGAGATGATTCCACGTGAAGAGTGATAGAAGGGAGGCCAAAAGTTTCCTTCAGCAACATCAAGTCATCACTCAGACATGTCTTTGGTGGGCACAAGGGTGAGTGGAAAGGCCTTTAGAGACTGATAATCTTGAATTACAATTTTCATTCTTCCACTTAAAAGCTGATAGGGCATAACAGAGTCTGAGGTGCTAAGGATGAGGGAAACACCATATATTAGCAAGAAATGCCTTGAGCATACATGTGCATTCTGTTGGGAATTTGGGGTCACTTCAGAGGGCAGCAGAACAAAGGACATGACATAGCACTGTAGGCAAATCCACTGGTACTGAGAACAATAAACAGGGAGGCACATAGAAAAGGTAGTGTGTCAGGCAGCAAACAGCAGAGCAGGTCACCGACAGTCAGCCAGATGACAGAGTCCAACAGTCCCCAGTTCAAGAGATGTATATCCCAGGAACGTGGCGAAGTAGGACTTGAAAGAACCTCAACTCACAGCTCTATAGTCCACGTTAGGTTTCCCACGGGTAGTGCTGCTTGGAGGTCAAGGCACAGGATGAATAAGACAGCTCTCTGGTCCGAAGATCCGGAAGTAAGAGAGAGGGCAGGACTCGCTGAGCCCTTCCTATCTCTGCCCTTCAATTCATCCCGTGTGTTCATTGGCCTTGCTGTCACAACAGACCCACCAATCTTCTGTGGCCATGTTGGCATAACGAACCTACCCATCACAGGCAGAGAAATCTTTCCGCCCTTATTCACACTCAGATGTGTATTTATCGTCATGCATCCTTTCAAATGGAATTCTACCTGACTCGGATGAGGTTTGAATATCATATGACAGTCTAGTAGTGCTTTTCCTTGTAACATCTCAAACAAATTTTATGCCTTGACATCATCAGTAACGTGTTGAAGAGAATTCAGTTGTTGTGTTTGGTCCTTAATTCACATCATTGATAATTTCTTCGTATCTAATATAGGTCCCTCTGACATTTTCACCAGCTTTATTGCTTGCAGTGAAGCTAATCTTTTAGCAGTTTGGATGAGTTTTTGTTTGTTTGTTTTTGGGCATCACTGCTCTCAGGTGGTGGGAGTAGGAGGCCCAGCCCCACTGCTGGAATCGAACCTCCGTCCCAGTGGGCCGCAGTCCCGCGCACAACCACTACGCCACCGGGGCTCAGCCCTTGGGCGATTTTTTTTCTTTTGAGGATCCTCATGATTGTTGATTGTGACATGCCTAAATTTTTAGAACCTACTGTTTTTTTTTCACCTTTGTGTTGTTTAATAAACTGTTGCTTCACTTCAAATCAATGCATCTCCTTTGTTGCTTGCTGCTGCTGCTATCCCTAACACAGTCTTTGACTTAGGGAGCCACGATGGATTTTGTTGTAATATTTTCAAAATATAATTAACTGGAGAAATAATGCTACAATGTTAAGTGGGGGTACAATACATGAAACTGGATGTCATTGAGAATCTAAGCACAGAATATCATATGGTAAACATGTTAAGGTAGAAGATGTATTGCAGAACATGCATTTCTCAGTAACACAGGCAGTTATGACACTTGGGCTGTGAGCTGCATGGTTGGCAGTTCTTAACCACCAGCAGCCCCATGGAAGAAAGGCTGGGCTGTCTACTCTCATAAATAGTTGCAGGGTATGAAAACCCAAGGGGTTTGTTTTGAGTCAGTATTGACTCAAGACAGTGAGCTTGTGTTTTGGTTATCCTGACATACACGCTCTAGGAATATAATCACTCTGTATATAAGACACATGTGATACATCTCCTACGTATAGAAGCCCCTGTAGTCACTACATTCTGTTATGAGACGTCCTGGTGGCTTAGAATGCAACCAGCCAGGTGCAAAGTGAGGAATCCCCAGGCAGAAAGCTGGCTCCTCCCGCTCTTGTTGAGCAGTTAAACAGTTGTAGAAGCTTACAGGAGCAGTGCTCGCCAACCCCAGTAGGTTTGCGATGAGTTGGTATCTTCTCAAGGGCAGTAATTTTGTTTGTATTCTCTGAAGGGGGTGTCTCAAGTTTTTGATCAACTTATGGGATCACATGTCTGGAAAGATGTTTTGCTGTTTGTGTGTGTCTGTGTGTGTCCCTGTTGTGTCCTAGGCAATGTGTCAGCCATTAGGAATAAAAGGATAAGTAAGCTACGGTTTTTGATGACCTCTTTTTAAAAGGCACAATCTATTCCATTGGCGCCTTCAGGAAATTATAACGGATATTTAGTCTTGCTCAGAAAGCTATACCCTGTGAGTGAATCATGTACGACTGGTTATTCAGCTGCCCTCTTATGGCCTATCTGTTGGTCAGTGTCATCGGAATTGCCAGAGGATTGTCATCAAGAGTGAGGCCCTGTCTCTTCATCTGGAACCTTTCCTTGTGACTTTGGAAAGAATGCCAAACAAAAAGTCCCAGGGAAGAAGAAGTGCCACAGGTCAGGATTTGCCCTCTAAAAAAAGAGGCTGGTGGTGCAGCAGTGAAAGTGCTCAACTGGTCTGACTTCTCCCTCGGAAAATGTGACGGTTGGCTTCTGTATAGATTAGAACCTAGAAAAGCCTAGTTTTACTCCATCTATAGATTTACCATGGGTCTGAATTATCTCCACAGAAGGCTTAGAAGGCAAAAGTGAGGCAGCACTCGAGAAAAAGTGCTAAAGAAAAAGATCTCTCTCCCTCTGTCTTTATTCTGAATGGTCCTCTGCCCTGGACAAAGGATCCTTCTGGAGTGAGGAGGTGTCTGGAAATCTGAGCACCTCCGTAGAAGTGGAGTAGCTGCATGAAGACAGGGTGCCTATGGCAATTAGTTTGAAATTGCGGACAGTCGTTCCCAGGTGGTGATGGGAACAGCGCTGGCTTGGAGAAACTGCTCACTGCTGCTCTCTCTTCCATTGGCCTGCAGCCCTTGCTTAGGTATGCCTAGACATGGGTCTGGTTGAGGGTTAGAGGGTCCTTTTGAGCAGTGGCATGAAGGTATCCTCTCCTTCCACAGAGTAAGACTGAGATCTTTTAGAGAACTTCTGGGCACTAATTAGAGTACAGAAATTACAGTACGAATATTTACATACTTAGAGCAATTCAGGTAGACAGAAACCCAAGGAGGTATCTTTTTTTTTTTTCCAAATGAAGGGGAAATGGAGAAACAAAACATATCTTATCCATTATCATTAAATATAGATAGACAATATAGAATGCAGTGAATGTTATTTTTGATTCCTGGCAGAACTCAAAATGGTGATTTGTCTGATTGCAGCAGGACATCAGTGCTTGGGACGGGGCCTCAGGAGGGAGGTGAAAGGAAGAACAAAAATTTGCCAACACAACAAATGGAGCCTTCAGCTGCAGATGGGTAATGCACTTT
Source organism: Nesogale talazaci (assembly GCA_004026705.1). NCBI lineage: Eukaryota > Metazoa > Chordata > Mammalia > Afrosoricida > Tenrecidae > Nesogale > Nesogale talazaci. Next base: position 5,878 of record PVJH01032966.1, on the reverse strand, counting down.
GTCATATTACAGTGGGAACTTGCTATCTCTACGGGCAGAAGAAGAAAAACCTGGGCTCGCAGTGAGGATGTGTAAAGATCTAAGTGCCTGTGCGTTTTAAGAGGGTCCAGTATGGAGCGATCCTTGGAAGACAGCCATTAATATTGAATTCCACTTTAGCACAAATAAATTCAAACAAAGCAAGTGAAACTTTTATTTCAAATGCATTATGAAAATGTCAAAACAGATCACATTTCAAATTAGTGATATTTATACTCCATATAACTAAGTCATGTAAGACTGGTTATGCAACTGCCCTGTAAATGCTCTGAGGGAAAATAAAACAAGACAGAACAAAACGCTCTTTACAATGGCCTCTTTATTGCTTTCAGTCACTCAGATTTTATTCCAACTCTGAATATGCCACTTCAACCTGTTTCACAGAATCATCTCTCTGACCTTTTTTAAGCTTGACTTGTATAATTCTAGAAATTTTTGCTTACACATTACCTCTACACACTTTTTAAAAACCTTTTTGCCCTTCTTCTTGGATGCTGCTGAGTGGGTGCTGACTGGTCGTGTCAGAGAGCAGACTAGCTCCGGGGGTCTTCTGGGCTCCGAGCATCTGAAGACTCAGTCTTTCACCCTGAAACCAGTGTGTGAGTTCAAACCGACTAACTTTCTATTAGCAGCCTACTGCTTACCTATTGCGTCACTAAGTTCCCGCTGCCTGCCACCACAGAGAGCAAAGTCCATGTGACAAGCTGCTGCTATTTCTGCTTTCCTTGTCCAGGAGGATGAGTTGTTAGATTCCCACGTGCCAGTTGCACCGAGTTAATGTTGATGCGTGAAGACATGGCGCATGTGTGTCCAAGTGGAAATATACCTGTAGCGTTTTCATGTGCTCATTCTTCAGAAGTAGATCATTAGTTCTTTCTTGGGTGAATTCCAGCTTTCAAACGTCGGGTGAGTATTGAAGCTTGAAGCCATTTGCCTCCCCGGAGTTGTTCTTGTTCAGCACTGTCTGATGGATGTTGGCTCATGGTGACACCATGTAACAGAGTAGAAACTGCCCCGTAAGGGATTTTGGGGGGTGGGTGGGTTGGTGGAAGGAGGCTATAATCTTTGCCAGGTCTTTCTTCGATGAAGATACTAGTTAGGTTCAAACTGCGTGTCTGTGGAGCTGTAATCCACTTACAGCGCGATACTACTATGTTTTAGGAGAAAAGGGCGATTATCTTCTTCTTTGAATAGGTCTCTCCGCACTGGTGTGAAACATCCAAATTTCAAACTATAGAGCAAAGTAAATCCCAAGCCCTTCTATTTTGTATAGAAATCCTTCTTTATGTTATTCGTTGCTTCAGTTTACTTGTTGTTATTCAGCTGATAGCTACAGCAAAATCTGCATCAATGCAACAATTTCTACAACAACAACTCAGAGAGATCTCTCCCAAGTTGTTTAATCATTCTCACACTCCTTTTCTGGATTATTTCTTCTTTATTAGCACAAATTCACTTCCCCTAAATTTTCTCTCTAAATTATGGGCTACTGTTAGTTTGAGCCCATATTGATAGAGGGACATTTCTAATTAGCTAAGCTAAACTCTGGTCTGGTTTGAAGAAGACTTCAGGGGGTACTATTGGTTTAGGGTTTACAAGATATCCAGTATCAATAGTTTAGAAGATCTGTATTCCATAATAATTTTACAGTAATTAATATTCTGTACTTAATATCTCAAAACTGTGAATTGAACCTTTCAGTGTCAAAGCAAAGAGTTGAGTAAGTATGCATTTAATGTCCTGTTTGTAATTAAAATATAACCTACTTAATATGCCTTTTTAATGATCATTAATCATAGCTTGCATAGCTCATCATGCTCTTCATGAATTTTGAGATTTGAGACAATTTTGTTCTTTCACATTACATCCATTTTTCTTCTGTTGACAATGTTATGCTTGCTTTACATGATTTTTTCTCATGTAACTTCTATTTTTAATAAGTTAGCAATACTATTTTCACATTTGCAATATCTACTCTGTGGTGAGTTTTAGATACCAAATAGCCAAGCACACTTCCACCTAATCATGCTTAAATAATACATGAAATGATGAACACACATTTCTTGATACCCCTATAAAACTAAGCATGTTATCATCATGTTTCATCACTTTTTAATGCATGATTATAATGCATGAGGAAGAACAAATACAACAGGAAAGGAAAACAAAATAACTTGATAACTGGAATGATCCCATTATAAGAAACAGTAGAATAATAATAGCAAACCAAAGCACGCTAGAAACGTCATCAATGCCTCAGGAAAGAAAAATAAAAACCGAGCTAATAATAAAAGTAGAAAGTGAACAGGACAACTCTAATTAATTACAGACTGTAGAATAATGTTTTAGCTACATTATCCTGAATGACTACTATGACAGTAGCAACTGTTTGTTCCCATTGTCCAGAATCACATTATTACAGTAGTTCTTTGATGGTTACATGTTAAAGGATGCTGTTTAATACTTAAAATGTTAGAAAAATAAACACAAATGTCTATCATAGGTTTGAAGGAAAATCAGCAATTCAAGGTTTAAATGAATTAAGAAAGTTATTGAAGAAGAAATGGCATTATATAACAATTCTTTATCTGTTTTGCTGATAATGGTGTCATTAATGCCATAGCAAGAATATTCTTTAAAAAAGACAATAAAATACAAAACAGGCCAAAAATTTAAAGAGTTGGGATAAAAAACCATTGCTATTATCTATACACATTATTTTTCTTTAAATTTGAAATATTTTAATACAATTTCTAAATTGTATTTAGTGGCATTTCTTCCTCTCTAATTTGGGTAGTTTCTCAGTCTTAATTTTTAATTCATTTATTCTCTACACTTTTGATGCATTTATTTTGTGAAATGTCTTTCAATGTGAGATGTTTTTTCATGTTTGAACTTAAATTACTTGTTGTTGTGTTTTTCTGGGCATGCATCATAACAGAAAATTCTAATCTTCTGACATCACAAAAGTTATAGACTCATATTTTATTTCTCTATCTTAGTTCTGGAATCAGTCCTGCCAAATTTTCTTAAGAGTATGAAACTTAGGTACCCAAATCTAAAGCCTAGATTTGCTCTTTACTCTGAATGAAGAGAAATATTCATTTATTTCTATATCTGTCAAAAATGCAAGATGATTTTTAATTAATGCATTTTATTAAAATTATTATTTTTTGTTTTATTTTTAATTTAAGGAGAACATTTATTAAACTTAAAGAGACAAGAAAAGACACACATCATATATTTAAGGGAGGTCATTAATACAAGGTCAAAATCACAACTGATGATTCAGTCAGGACCCTGAATAAATAGCACATAGAACAAAAGGCAAGATGCAAATCAAAATTGGTGGCTGTGTTAGACTGGGTAAACTAGAGAAGCAAATCCAGAAGCACGCATGTGTGTATAAGAAATAGGATTAAATGTAAGAAAAACTGTACATTAAGAAAACATTCCAACCCAGTCTGTTCCAAGGTCCTAAGTCAAGATATTAGCCCACATGTCTGACAGCAATCTACAAAGTTCTCTCCAGACTCACAAAACATATGCAATGATGCCAAATGCAGGAAGATCACAGGTCAGTGGGTGCAAAGTCAGTGGTGGAAACATCTCAGTGCTGGCAGAGGTCTCTCTATGGCTTCTCTGGCTTAGAGGTCTGATTGCATCCATGTGGCTTGCCCGGCTCAGGGCAGTAAGGTAGTTTCATATGTCTGCTCTTCAGAGATCTCTCACAGGGAGCAAGTCAAGTCTCTCAAGCAGCGAGTATTGTCATTAGAAAGTTTCCAAGGAAGTGAACCGAGAGTGTCTCCGCCTCCTAGAAGAAATTACCACATTTCCCAGAATTCTCAGGTGAAGACCAGGAGGTCTCATTGGCCAGCTCCAGACTGACAGGTTACACTCTTAATCCTCAAATTGACACCAGATTAGGTGACTGCCACAGAGGCAGATCAATACATCACAGATACAGATGGGACCAGTTTAGAGTCAGGGGAATGGATTTGGTTCACAACCCAGTCAGGAGTCAAAATTCTTCCTTGCGATACTTCAATGTACAAGACAGTAGTAATAGATTTCTAGCACTCTAGACTGGACCGCATTTCTCTGTGGCAAATCGTTGTTCTTCCTAACTCCAGCTTCTGGAAGTCTTGCTGAATGGGCTCCCTGCGCAAGAACCCACTGGGCAAATAGGACAGAGTCACTAGGCAGTTTGAAGGGAGGTGAAAGACTTGTGGTCCACGGCCAGTTAGAACATTTAAAATGCGAACTTTTGGTTATCTTGGATGTGAAAGATGGCTGTCGTTGGTCTCGATTTAGGACCATCTTGGGATGCTCGCTCTCATAGCTCAGTAGGAGGAAGTGACGTCAACAGAAAAATTGCATCTCGAGGGTGCGGGTAGGCGTCTGCTCGAGGGGTGGGACCTGGAATAATGAGGGAGTCCTGGACCTGGAGGGAGGGGTGGCAGGTGCGCCTGAGCCTCGGGTGACAACTGATCTTTTCCGAGTCGTTTCTTCTTGGAAGAGGGTGCGGAGGCCGCATACCAGACGAAGCAGCAGAAATGGATTCTGTTCTCCTAAAACTATCATTTTTTAAGCTTTCTTTATTTTCGTATTTCTAAATATGTCCTTTGACAATTATCTAACTGGATTTCATTTCTGATAGGATATTTCTTTATTGGTTCAATTCTACAGTGTACATAAAATATTTTAAAAATTGTTAATCAATAGAACTATAAAGTTAAATTTACTAAATAGAATACAATATATGTATCCTTGGATTTTATACAGTATGTAGCAATAGTACTGTCTTCCACAAATACTTAAGATTTATTTTCCTATTCCTAACAATTTTAATAAAATTGAATAGAAAACAAACAGCATTTTAAGAGTTAAAAACATTGTGTTCAATGATTATTTTTATATAAAAGCAAAGTAAATGCATTTTAATATTTGAAGACTGTAGTGGGAATCAGTAATTTTATTTCTTCTTCTATCATACTTTGATTTTTAATGTTTTAAGCTACATGTGTCACTATTAGAATATATCTGAAAAAACTAAAAGCAAAAATACAACCACTCACGAGCACTCGTTATAAACTTGCCATGGAGAGCAGGACATTTTCCTGTCAACTTGATTTATTTATTTTAAAAGAGAGGTTTTAAAACTGATAATAAGAGAAACAATACAAATATATATGCATTTATTTTTAACTTGGGCCTTTTGAACTGTAAAAGAAGTAAATTATTATGATAGAAAAGTATTACAGAAAAATATTATAGAGGTCAGTAAAAATAATTTATTATGCCATCATTCAGAGATCATCACTGTGAAAATTTCAATATATTTAATTCATTTTTATCTGTGGATATATGAAAAATTAAGGATTATATATGTGGAAATTTTCACAATTTTTGGGGGGGGGCATCACTGCTCTCCAGTGGTGGGAGTAGGAGGCCCAGCCCCACTGCTGGAATTGAACCTCCGTCCCAGTTGGCCCCAGTCCCGCGCACAACCACTATGCCACTAGGGCTCAGCCTAATTTTCACAATATTTTTATTTCATTTTTGCATGATAAGCATTTTACTTGTCACTAAATATTCTTCAAATAAATGTTTTTTAGTGGCTGAGTATTATCTAACAAAATTCCAGATTTTGAATAGTTATTCTTATGTTGGGGATTTTGACAGGTCCTGTTTTAGAAATGCTCTTAAAAAATAGTACTACATTGAATGCCTTGCCTCTGTTATGAAATTTTATATGCAGTATATAGTTTACTGAGAGATGATGCAATTAAAGTGCACTACACAAATTGAGAAAGATTTGGAGAACATAAGAAGAAAT
>PVJH01032965.1:0-22075 GCA_004026705.1 Nesogale talazaci | reverse complement strand
AAAAAAAAAAAAAAAAAGAACCCCACCCCATCCCAGAAAAGATGTAACTACTGACACAACGTATGTATGTATGTATATATGTATACATTATGATGAGTGTTGTATGAGTCCCCAATAAAATGAATTAAATAAAAAAGGTAACAATACCTATGCTCACCCCTAAGAAGCCCTGGTAGTGTCATAGATTAAAGGTGTTGGGCTGTGACCTACAAGGTCAGTGGTTCGACTCTATATGTCCACTCCAAGTAAAGATTTACAGCCTTGAAAACCTACAGAGGTAGTTCAACTCTGTCTGACAGGGTTCTATAGCTTGAAATCAACTGGAGCACAATGGGTTTGGTCTTTGTGGTGTTGGTGCCCATTTTGGTTGGTGGCCCATAGGGTTGGTGCCCTACCATTTGATCCAGAATACCTGTTGATGGAAAACTGGCATGGGGACTTTTGTTGTTGCTTTTGACAATAGACATAGAAAATATACATACACACCAATCCAAGTGTCTGCATGTACATCGACTACCGTCTTGGAGTTGTGCATCCATTTTCACCCTCCTTTTCTGAGATGTTCCTCCACATTAACTTAACTTCAATTTCCCACTGAAATTCCTCTCTGATGTTCGCAGTTGCTGTTGTCAGTGTGAGCCCATACAGAGAGATGTTAAAAAGGCTTAATGCTCAAGGAAGACATTCTGTACTAGTTAAACTAACCTATTTGGTTCCATGGAGACTTCAGGAATATGATTGGTTTAAAGACAATCTCAGGGCACTCATTTCAGGGATTCACCCAGCCTTTTGAGCTCCAGAAAGTCTGGATTCTTTGAAAATTAGAAATTCTGTTTTGTCTTCTCATCTCCCCTTTTGATGCAATTAAAATGTGGAATTTGAGATGCCCATGCGCTTGTAAAAAGTAATATAGAAGGATCCTCACTATCCACTTTCCCTCAATAGTAACGTCATATAAAGTTCTAATTGTTGTTGGGCACCGTCAAGTTGGCCTGACTGACAGTGACCCTATGTACAACCGGACAAAGCGCTGTCACTTGAGTTCCATCCTCCAATTGCTGTTATATGTGAGGCCATTGTTGCAGCCACTGTGCCAGTCCACCTTGCTGAGAATCTTCCACTTTTCCACTGACCATCCACTTCACTGAGCATGGCGTCTTTCCTGATAACAAGTCAAAGGTACATGAGTCTAAGGATTGGCTGTACTTGTTTCTAGGAGCATTCTGGCTCTAATTCTTTCCAAGATAGATTTTGTTTGTTCTTCTGCAAATCCTTGGTACTTTCACTATTCTTTTCCAACAGCACCATTTCAATGCACCAATTAGTCTCTTTTCTTCCGCACTCACTATCCAGCTTTTGCATGAGTGAGGCCAGTTTAAATTTTTGCAGCAGATTTGCCCAAAGCAATATGTCCTTTGTTTTCTTGACTGTTGCTTCCCTGAGCATTGATTGTAAAGCAAAGTACAATGAAATCTTTAATGTCTTTAATAGCTTCTCTGCTTATCACCATGTCACCTGACTGTTCAGTTGAGAGGATTTTTGTTTTCAGTACATCCAGTAACCCAGACTTGGTTCTTCATCAGTCAGTGCTTCAAGTCCTCCTTGCTTTCAGAGAGCAAGGTTGTGTCATCTACATATCTCGGGTGGTTAATGATCCTCTAGCCCTGCAGGATGCCACATTTTTCTTCACATATTCCAGCTTTTCAGAAAATTTGTTCAGCCTACAAATTGATTACGTATGATGCACATTTTTCCATATTTTAAACTGCAATATTCCCTTGGTCAGTTTGACGGATTGACTCTTGATCTAAGTACATATTCTGCATGGGTGTAATGAAGTTTTCTGGCATTCCCATTCTTCCCAGTGCTATCCATAGTTTATTGTGATCTACACAGTTGAACCCCTTTGTGTAGTCAATAAAACACTAATTAACATCTTTATGGCATCCTCTCCTTTCAGCATAGATCCACTGAATGTTGGCAATGTTATCCCATATTACACATACTCTTTCTGTGTCCAGCTTGAATTTCTGGCAGCTCTTAATTGATGTATGGTTGCAAACATTTTTGAATTATTTTCAGCAAAATTTTACTTGTAAAGTTTCTAGTTAATGGACATTCTCTACAGAAGGATTATGGAAAAGAGACAAGCCAGTCAGGGTGCAGTGTAGCAATGATGAAAAAGACAACTTTCTTCTGTTTCTTAAATGCTTCCTCCCTCTCACTAACATGATCCCGATTCTACCTTACAAATCTAGTTAGACCAGAGGATGTACACTGGTACAAATAGTAACAGGAAGCACAGGGAATCCAGGACAAATGATCCCTTTAGGACCAGTGGTGAGTCTGTCAATACCAGGAGGGTGGAGGGTATGTGTGATATAAAGGGGGAACTGATTACAAGGATCTACATATAACCCCTTCCCTGGGGAATAGATGACAGGGAAGTGGGTGAAGTGAGACATTAGACAGTGTGAGATATGACAAAATAATAATTTATAAATTATCAAGGGTTCATGAGGGAATGGAGAGTGGGGAGGGAGGAGGGAAAATGAGGAACTGATACCAAGGACTCAAGTAGAAAGCAAATGTTTTTAGAATGATGACGGCAACAAAGATACAAATGTGCTTGACACAGTGGATGGATGGATGGATGGATGGATGGATGGATTGTGATGAGTTATATGAGCCCCAATAAAATTATTTTCAAAAAATTTCTAGTTCAATAATTTGCACATTTTGTTGGGTCATCTTTCTTTAGGTAGCTGTATTTCAAATGTCTTGCCATATTCTAGTAAGTGCTTACAGAGTTGCATCATTATTTTTTTTTGGGGGGGGTGTAGATATTTCAACTAGTATCCAGCAGTTCCTGGTGCTTTTTTTTTTTCTTTAATGCTGTCAGTGTGCCTTGGATTTCTTCTTTCAGTACCATCTGTTCTTGATCAAATGTTATGTCTTGAAATGGTTGAGTGTCAACTAATTTTTTTGGGGGGGAGGGAACAGTGACTGTATATTCCTCTCCTCTCTTGAAGCTTCCCGCATCATTCATATTTTTTTTCCATGTTCCAGCTGTTAAGGAATTATGGCAGATATTTCCTCTCTGGGTGAGTAAAATTCCACTCAGCAAATGAAAGTCCTCAGTGTGGTGCTCCATCCATGCTCCTCCTACTGGAGGAGACAGTCATATTTTTAGTGCCTTCTTCCCAGGGGAGGAGTGACACTTTTGGCATGACATCACACAGTATTCTGCTGCCACTCATAGGTTTTCACAGTGGTTAATTTCTCAGAAATGGACTGTCCTTGAAACCTGTTTCCTAAAGGTAATCTTGCTTGCATTTGAAATCCTGGTGGCATAGCTTCTGGCATGATAACATTAAAGCAGTCCCCAAAGTCCAACAAACTGACAAGTGGGGAAAACTATAGGGTACTTACTATAGGGTAATTGTTCCAGTTAAGATACAGCACATTTCCGACACCACAAGGCTCTCACGTGTTGCCCCTTTAAAGCCAAAGTGTTTTCTCTCCTTCTCACCCCTCATTTAACTCCCACGAATCGATTCTCTATTTTGCCATTGTGATAGGTAGACTTGATGTGCCAACATGGCCAAAGAAGATAGGTAGGTTTGTGGTGACAACATGGTCAATGAACGCATGTAAGATCAATTGAAGGGTGGAGATATAAATGGCTGGTTGAGCCCTGCCTGATTCTCTTGCTCTTGGGTCTTCAGACCAGCCAGCTGCCTTGTTCGTCCTGTGCGATTTCTAAGTTACACTACCTGTGGGACACCTAGTCCGTGGATTGTGTTGCTGTGAGTTGAGAGTCCTTCAAACCCTTCTCCACCACACTCCTGGAATACACATCTCTTGAGCTGGGGACTATTGGGCTCTGTCATCTGGCTGACTGTTGGTAACCTGCCTTGCTGCTTGCTGCTTGTGACCAGATAGCCTGAATTGCTTTACAGAGGACTACTCAGTTGCCCTCAAGACTCTAAGGACTGCCAGTGTACTAGCTGTTTCACACAAAGAGTTTGCACTGAGCCATTTGTACTGCTTTATAGATTAGTTAACTGTTTATTTCTTATGTTAGATATCTATCTATATAAATACATAGAGAGAATTATTGGTGTTCTAGTTTTGTTTCTCTAGAGAACTCTGTCTAACATAGCTGTTTGTCATTTTAAGAATAGTATACATACTGTATGTACCTTTTGGGGGGATGGATTTTATCTCACTCAACAAAATTCTCTAGAGATTTCTTCTCACATTGTTTGCTGTATCAATAATTGCTTTTGTTGCCAAGTAGTAAACCAACTGGTGTAGGTTTAGCTGGTCACCTGTCAAAGGACACCTTTGCTGTTTCCAGTTTGGGGCAATTCCAAGTAAAGCATCTATAAACATTTATAGACAAGCTTTTGTGGAACATAAGTATTTGTTTCTCTGGGATAAATGCCCAGGACAAATTCTGGGTAATAGGATAGATATTATTTGGTTTTAAAATAAATTACAAAGTGGTTTTCTTGAGGGATTGTCTCATTTTACATTTATAGCAACAAGGCGTGGGTGATACGATCCCTCTGCATCCTTGCCAGTATGTGGCATGGCCCCTGTTTTCTAGTTTTAATCACTCTGATTAGTGTAGTATATCTCTTTGAAGTTTTGGTTTGCAATTCTTCAGTCGTTAGTGATGTTGAATTTCTTTTCATACACTGATTTGCTGGTTGTATAACCCTTTGGTGCAATGTTCCATCACGTCATTTGGCCTTCCTCTAACCACCTGTCTTTCTGCCTTTGACTCCTGAGTTTCGACAGTGGCTTCTCAAAGCAGACTCGGGGTCCTGGTCCTTTGTTGATCATGTGCTTTGGGAAGACTTTATCCCGCTCGCTTGTCTTTTCCTCCTCTTACGTAGATCTTGCACAAAGCAAAAGTCTTTAAGTCAGATGAGGCCCAATGTTTCAGTTCTTCCTTGGATGGATTATACTTTTGTCAAGAGTATAGATTCATACTGAGTCATAGATCTTGAGAAGCTTTTTCTCTTTTTTTCCCCACAAGTGCTACCGTTTTGTGGTTGGCATTTAAATGTCTAATCCAGTGTATGCTCTGCACAGGTACTTGGACTGTGCCTCAAACTTCCAGCAGCCCTAAGACTCCAGCAGTGAGATGCATAGATAGCATCAACCATCACGGGTGCTATGTTCATCTGTGATTAAGCCAGACATATGAGGCCCTCATGCTGTATCCACAATTTTTTTGTTATTGCTATTGTTATCGATAGGACACAGACAGAAAACAGTAACAGATTCCCAAAGAGGATGAGTGTGCCCATGTCTATTTTCAGACTGCTGAGCAGGGATGTTGAGGTTCGAGTCAGAGGCTGTGTGGGGCCTGTGTGTCTCCTGGGGCTTCTGCTCTGCTACTGGGCCTCACTGGTTTCTGCTGCCATCTGCCTCTTAGCTATGCAGGCCTGCAGGATTCTTTTGCCATCAAACTACTTGGGCCCACATTGCCAAGGGACAGGCATGCAGGCCCTGCATGGGGCACACTTGGGTTTCTGGGTCCTTGATAGGCAAGTATGACACCTCTGTAAGTCCATCAGCAAAACTTCGGCTCAATGGGATCTCGTCTCTTGCACTGTGAACCAGGGACTTCACCACACCTATATCTCATGGTCTTGTTCCATTTTCAGGGTTGCAGCTCTTTTTTCTAGGAGGTGGACAAGGTCCTCAGTGCAGGGAACCTGGGTCTTTGTTCCAAAGGACATGCTCCACTCCACTCTTCTCGATGTTCGTGAGATGTCTATGAACCGTTGCAGGACTGGCCTTTATAGAAGCCCCTTCCTTGTCAATTTCAAGCCTTGGTCCTCCCACTAGGGCCTGATTGGTATCTTCAGTTGACCACACATAGCCCAATTTGCATATAATCAATCAGCTCATCAAGAGACATGATCCAGCTATGCAGGACTGCAGGATTCTTTTGCCATCAAAATCATCAATCATCAATCATTTTGTGAACGCTATAAAATAGTTCACTGAAATGCATTCATTTTGAATTTATATTTGAGGAAAACACAATCATTTCTGTTATTTATAGGATGCATAAATTTACTAGCTTGAGATAATTCAGTTCCAACATTATGCCATAGACTATATTCTTTTGATGTTATTACATCTTTCCTAAGTTGGGATTTTGATGGTTACAATGATAAAAAGGAACATGCATGTGAAAAATCAATATAGAACAGGAACAAGTGTAGCAGTGTATCATGCGATTTAAAGATCTGAGAAGCTAAGCAATGCTCCATAAATACCCACATCCCATTTATTAGTAGTTATAGATATTTAAAAATGAAAGAAATAGATTTTTCTTTCAATTATATGTCTTCCATTCCCTATCCCAAGCAACCACTAAATTAGTAGGGCAAAATTCAGACTGTATTCCTTGGTCCTAACTACTTAATAAGAACCTTAGTGGTGTAATTTTAAGTGCTCAGATGATGATTAATGAATTGTTAGTTTAAACTCACCCCAAAACTCTGTAGGAGACAGAACGTGGACTTTGCTACGTATTCTTGGCTGTAAGGATGACAGCCAACAAAATCCTACAGGGTTCTACTTTGTCACATGGGGTTGCTATGAGTCAGAAGCTGCAAAAAATCGGAGCAGATACATTTCTTTGGATATTATTTGGATCAGACCAAAGCAAACAAAAAAACTTCTGTCACCAAGTCAATTTTGACCCATAACAACATTAAGATGGGACCACTATTCTTGCAGTTTGTACTTCTATGTTACCCACTATACCACTAGATGTACTGTGGAAAAACAAAATTACTGAACCATGGAGGGTTTTGTGACCCAAGAAAGTTGGAAAACCCCTTCCCTGGGACTTTATCCTATGTGCAGTCACTGATGAAAGGGGAAAGTGAAGTTACTGAAAACATATCAGTGCCTGGGGCTGAGCCCCGGTGGCGTAGTGGTTGTTTGTGGGGCTGCGGCCCACTGGGATGGAGGTTCAATTCCGGCTCCCAGGAGCAAAGGCTGGGCCTCCTACTCCCACCACCTGAGGGCAGTGATGCCTAAAAAAATATATATATATATATATATATATATGTATATATGTGTGTATATATATATATATCAGTGTCTGTTTTTGTTTACATCTCCTGCTATGCATCATAATCTACTGTATGGGAGGTTGAGAAATGGAGTCGAGATAGCTGCTCAGGCAATGAGGAAGGACAAATTTGGGGACAGGAGTAGACTCTGCCACACCCAGGGCACAGATACAAAACTGAAATCCATCAGTGGCTATGTGAATGGCAGGGACTCCAGTCATATCAATGTGTGGTACTCATGTGCTATGTCAGTTTCATGACTGGGAGTGTTGGGGTGGAGTCTAGCTTACCAATCTGGAGATAGCCAATGAGACCTCTCTGGGGGGATGGCTTTCTCTGAGAATTCTGGGAAATCTTTTCCCCCCATGGAAGTTAGAGACTATCAACTCAGTCTCTTAGAGACGCTCTACTGACAAGACACAAGGCTGATTCCCTGTGAGTCATCCTGGAGGAGAAGCCACATGGGGCTACCCTGATGGTGCCAGACCTTTGAAGCCAAAAAAGCCACATGGAGACTCCTGCCAGTGCTGAGATGCTTCTACCACCACTGGATACACAAGATTGCTCCCAGTGGCCTCTGATTGTCCTGGCATCGTTGCACGTGCTTCGTGAGTCTGAAGTGGACTTATGGATTGGTATGGAACATATGGGCCAATATTGGACTTAGGGACTTGGACTGGATTGGGATGCTTCCTCAATGTCCCATTCCTCTTGAAGATGAGCCTCTCCCTTATATACATATGCATGTTTATGAATTTGTCTCTCTAGTCTACCCGGACTAACACACCTTGACTAAGAGGTCAGTTAGCAATGTGAAGAGGAAGGAAGAGTGAGGGTCAAGAGGAGTTCCAGGTTTCTGGATCCTTTGATTGGGAAAGGGTTGCTGGTACCTCCTGCTGAGACTGGGATTTTAGCAAACAAAGAGGTTTGTGTTATGAGTGATTGGAGAAGGAGTGGAGACTTGCCTTAAAGACATATAGAAAGAAGTTTGATGAGAATTATTCTTTGACCAGGGATTTCTTTAAATAGATCTAGTCTTACAATAATTTTCTTTATACCACAAAGTGGCTTATAAGACCCTAGTCCCATAACTGGAACATAAAAAGAAGAAATGTACTTTAAAAGGACTCACAGGAGACACATTTGGCAAAACACACATGGGTAAAGTTCTTGGAATCCCATGAGCTGCATAGATTGTTTTAAATACTAGAAAGAGTACAAGAGAAACACAGCTAGTGAAAACAGTGTGCTCTAAGCACAAAGTCACAGGCTGGGAAGAACTGAGGTCAGGAAGTGTAGGTCTTGTTTGTTTGATTTTTGACTTTGTGATTTAGGTGGGGATTTACATGCCTGCTCATTGTTTTTGTTTTTCATTCAATAACTACAAAAACAAATCAAACCTCCCGATGGCTTTCCTAGGCAACCCCCCTGGCTTTTTGTATTATATTTCCCTGCTCCCCATCTAATCCCTGTCTATACTCCAGATTATTTCCTTCCCCTCTTCCCCTCCCACCCCTGTAAGCCATCAAAGGCTATTTCTTTGGGTATAAAAACCTTCTCTAGTTGTGTGTGTGTGTGTTATCACAGTTTCACCATTATTTTTTACATTTCCTCTTTAAGATCTGTGTAGCATTCCATTGTGTGTGTGCACCACGTTTCCCTAGCCATTCTTCCACCCACGGGCATAGGGGTTGCCTCCATCTTCTTGAGGTTGTGTACAGTGCAGTGATGACAATGGGTGTGCGTGCCTCTCTCTGTGTGCTGTGTTCCTGATTTCTCTAGGGCATATACCAAGCACTACCACTGCTGGCTCATATTATGCTCCATTGTTTGAGGAACCTCTGTTTCATTTTCCATAGTGATTGTACTGATTGACAGCCCCACCAGCTGCCAACAAGGGAGCCAGTCTCTCTGAGCCCTGAACGGCATTTGTTCCCTTCATGTGGCATTTCGGCCTTACTTTATTGGCATCTCTCAGATGGCTAGTGATGGTGAGCATTTCTTCTTGTTTGCTGGCCGCCCGGATGTCTTCTTTGGGGAGATGTCTATTCCTGTCTTCTGCCTGTGCTCTAACCGGATGATTCATGTTTTATGAATCATTGTGCTATGGTACTCCGGGGAGGCGAGAGAAACAAATTCATGGACACTCAAAAGTGTATAGGAAAGAGCTTTATAAACAAGAGAAATTGAATACTGAAAAAATAGGCTAGTCTAGTCCTTATCAAGACCAATGTTATCCCATATGTCTGATACCAATCTATAAAGTCTTCTTCCCACTCAGGAAACACATGCCATGATGCTGAATGCATGATGATCACAGGCCAGTGAGTGAAAAGTCTTGTGGATCCAGTGATGGGCAGGGGTCTCCACGTGGCATCTCCAGCTGTGAGGGCACGGACAATATTTGTGTAGCACCATGTGTCTTGTCACTACAGCGCCTCTCAGAGAGTGAGCAGAGAGAGAGTCTCCCATGTCTAGGAAGAAAATACTGGAGTTCCCAGAATTGTCAAGAGAAGGCTATGTTCACACAAAGGCCTCTTTGACTATACAATGATTGACAGGCTAGACCCCACCCCTTCACTCTTAATCCTCAAATTGACTCCAGATTATGTAGCTACCACAGATGTGTTCAATAGATTTTAGAGGTTAGTTTCTTGTGTGATACGTCAATGCCAGGCTTTCCCCCTTGGTTTGAGGGTTCGCTTATGACGAGCCACTGCCTTGTCTCCAGGGGCTAGGAGGAGGCTGGGTAGAGTCTTAGGTGTCTCCTGGTAACTGCTGAGTGAATGAGTAGCTTAGGTTTCATACAAGGGACTATGAATGGGTGGTGAGCATCGTGTGATAGCAAATAGAAGAATTGAAGAGACAGAAGCAATATGATCAAGGAATAGCATTTCAAGGGAGAGAGAGTTATTTCCCCAAGCTTACATGGTTGATTATTTTTACCAATGCCTTAGTAAGGAGGACTGGGGCTCACACCAGAACACTGTAGCTAAGTCTATGCATTTCTTCTGTACAGAATAGTATTGCTTCCACCACAGTTTTATCTGTATATTACTTGTGTGGTTCCACTAGAAAGTTAATTCCCCTCAGGAAATAAACTGATGCTTTCCCAGGACTCATTTCCATCTCCTCCTACCCCCCCACCCCATCCCCCCACCGCCATGCAGCTCAGCTGTAGGGATCAGGGCAAGGTTTCTGTGGTGAACTAATGAATTTTAAGCCTCATTTCTTACCACCCAGACTGACAGAGAATGGAGTTTTGATGCTGCCCCCATCTACCTGGAGGCATGTGGGACGTGTGAGGATTTCTCGCATCCCCTGGGAGTCTGGGTGCCAGGGGGCCTAGTGGGAGGAGGGATAGCACACGCGTGACCTGGAGCAAACATTCACGAGCAGTCAAGTCACGATCGGTATTTATCTCACAGAGTGACAGACAGGGTTGGGCTACTACCTGGATAGAACACCTCAAAAGAAAGCCAGTCTGCAAACACTCGTCTACACTGAGCATGCCCGATGCTCTGCCATGGAGTCATTCCTGTCTTAGAATAAACACACCTACAAGGCAGAGTGGATCTGCCCCCTGCGGGTTCCTGAGGCTGTCCATCTCCACAGGAAACAGAGACCTCCTCCGTCTCTGAGAGATGACACTGTAGCACCATGTGTCTTATCACTACAGCGCCTCTCAGAGAGTGAGCAGAGAGAGAGCCTCCCCACCTGAGGGAGCAGTCCGGCCGGTGCCTCACACACCGCCAGGGCTCCTTCTCCTGCCCTCCTCAAACAGACAGACCTGCGACTCCAGAAAGTCTGTGATATGGAAACCGGGGGTTGTGTTCTTGCTACGTTTCCCAGACAGGGTCCTACGCCTGAAAGGGGAATTCAAGACGGGGAAACTTCAGTTAGAAATCAGGCTCTGAAAACATCAGAGGGAGTGACACTTAGAGTCACCTTTGCCTGGTTTCCTCTTTCAAGGGAACCCTTGAGTATGCCCAAACCTAGCATGTGGGTAGAGAGAGAAATCGGGGAGGAGAAATCACAGATATTTTGTGAAGATTATCCTTTTAAAGCCGTTTATACACTCCAAAAGACGTTCATGTCCATTAACTAACTGAATTGTCACCAAAACCCTGTGGGAAAATAGAACACTTCCATCTTACAGCTCAGGGAACTGAGATTTGAAAATTAGGGTCCTTTGGCTAAGCAGAACTTTGTTCTAAGTACTGGAAATTGCTTCCCTATGTAACTGGATGTGACAGATTTTGCAGCCTACCATAAAGGAATGGCAAAACAACGGACGCAAGAGCGTACATGCACAGATGAAGTATTATTGAAACAAGGGTGAAGAATAAGACCAGCCTTGGAAACCTCCAAAGCCCTAGGGTTCTCGGTCTGTCAGCTCCTCTCATTTCGTGATATTGCGTACACAGCACGCTCCCCTTCGTATGATACCCGAGTCATGTATAAACAAAGGAACGGAGGGAAAGCTACTAGTGCAGTGACTGTCCACAAGCAGGAGGCAAGGCATGAAGGTAGCCTGTGGACTCCCTCTGCAGAGAACGCCGGCCCTGCTGCTGCAGCGGCTGAGTTGTACCGGAGCCCTAGTGAGGTGCCACTGGCGTTTAGAAACAGAGGAAGCTGGGATGTTTGCCCCGAGGGCAGTTTTTTCATTCTACCTTTAACTTCTTCCGTCCTAGCAAGGAGGGCAGCCCTCTCTCTCGGCTCCTCTCTGGGTCCAGCGCTTTTCTTCTGCTCATGTAAGAAACAACTCTGTACTCCAACGGAGAAGGCTTCCCGTTAGGGTGAGCAGTGAGGGAAGAGAAAGCAAAACAGACACACTTCTGTTTTCTTTTTAACTCAGCCTTATGTACTTGTAACGAAATCACCGTATCAACACACTCTCTTCCCACATATACCTATTTTCTAGCATCAGTTTCAGTATAAAATGAATCAATCCTATCTATCTAGCCCTAAATGTCTTTATTCATCCATAAATCCATCCATTCATCTGCCCATCTGCCCATTCCTCCATCCTTCCATCCAATTGACAGAGTAGCTATTGATCACTTGTTAAATGTGAGGCACTTTGCTATGTAGTAATAAACAAAGTAGACTTATTCGTTGCCTCCGGAATTTATATTTCAATGAAAATATTTAACTTAAGCAATTAAAATCAAATAAATATGATGAGTGATCAATGGAGGAACAAAAAAAAAAAAAGGCAGTGTCCCATTGAGATGCCTCAGAAAATTATCAAAAAATGTTTACAATCGGGTCATTAGATCTTGGAACAAGCCAGTTCTATTTTCTTGGCAGATCACCAAACCTACCTTTGACCTGAGTTCCCCAATTGTAACATGAGAGGACTGAACTACTGGCTTTTAAAATAACCACATCTTCACTGGTTTGAAGATGCAATCACTTTTAAGGCAGATTTATTTTACTTATCACTAAGAACAAGCTGAGGTTGTAGATACTCATGGAAGAGGGCGCCGACGTATAACTCTAAGTCCCCTTCTCCTGATTTCCATCTCTCCTTTTATCTTTCCAGGTAAGATTTTGCTTGATTTCTACTGCTGAGAAAGCAGGTGTGAATACTTACCAGGTGGCAGAGATGGCCATCCTTTGGTAATCTCTTAGTCTACAGCAATAATAAGTCGGTTGCCATCACTACTCGACTGTGAATTTCACGGATTGCTTTTCTTTTCAAAGCAGATCGCCAGTCCTTTCTTCCAAGGTTTCTTGGGTGGACTTTAGTCTCCAGCCTTTTGGTCAGCAGCCAAATAGGTCGACTGCGTAAGTCAACCTGTGATAAGGACTCTTAGACTTCCAAGTCCTTCCTAGGCACAGGCTTCTTCCAAGCCCGTAATCGGCCCTGGTGATGTGGCCCCCATAATCACATGAAAGATAGGGACCCAAAGCAATGATGTAGAGCGATAAAGGTGAACTATCTTTGCAAGATTCTCCATCTCTCTTCTTTGATGCCATCACGTTCTATTTTTATAGTACTTAGGTTGTCAAGGAGAGTCCCTCACAATTTCCCATTGGATACTCATGGGAACTTAGGCTCTCAACCCTGGGCTTAAGTGATTTAAGGTTAGCTGTATTGTCTATGGAACGCTAAAACAAAACACACAAAAGACCTCATCGTCACTGAGTCAATTCTGATTCCTGGTGACCCTCTGAGGCAGAGTAGAAGGCCCCTATGAGTTTCCCAGACTCTAACTCTTTAGAGGAGCAGAAAGCCTCATCTTCCACCTAAAGAACGGCAGCTGGTGGTTCCCAACGGCTCACCTTACCGTCAGCAGCCCAACGTGCAACCACTGCATCGGCAGGTTTCCTTTGTGGAATACGTATGGGAAAATTCATTTTGCTAGGATTTAACAGCAGCTGCTCGAGCCCTAGATTCGATCTTCTTCCCACTACGTTCCTTTGATTAACATGGTTTATGATGGCTTTACGAATTACCCGAATGACACCATGGGGAAAACATAATCCAAAATCTCATAATAAGTTTTGAGATTCACCCCCACTCCCCTTCCATATCTTGAATGTATGAATGAAACATTAAAAAGAGTTGTAGCTCTAGTGAACTGTGAAAGTCACTTTCACGCAACACGTAACCGAGATTTGTTGATTCGTATTGAGTTAGCAACCTGGCAGCCCTTCATCAGGGAGGCCACGCCAGCTCGAGAGAATGACAGCTACGTGCAGAAATGCAGGAGAAATAGGCCCTGCCGAAGAGCTAGAGAAAATGGCTTGTGGTTGGTTTTGTTATTTTTATTTTTTCTTTTTGTTTTGAGTCATCTTGGCTCAACTCTGTGATCTATGCATGTAAACATATTTTTCTCATATCTGAAATCTGGACACATAGATCCTGAAAAAATATGACACTGTCTTTTTCCCCCCATGGCATATTTTCCTTGAACAGATTCATTATGTGCTCTGAATACAGTATCCATTCTGGTTATCAAGTACAAGAAGAACAGAGAACCGTTTCCCTTTAAAAGCGCAATGCCTTACCAGTGCCTTTAAAACCCATGATAGAATCGCTCACCAGGCCCATGGGAGCAGCACAATAATTGGTTCTCTTACCCGGGTGAAAAAATGATGCATCTGTCAACTAAAGAAGTGCAGAAGCAATTAACACCTCGATGCTCGACTGGGAAGTTGCCCAAATTAAAGAAATGACATGGGTGTTTCATGATTATTTTATTTCTAATATTTCCTTACTAGCACAGCTATCAGTTCACACACACACACACACACACACACACACAGTGCACAGGGCCAGAGGTCAGGTGCATTTGTGACACAGGAGCATGTAGGGGCTTGCATGTGTAGCACATGGACAAACATATCCAGGTGTCCGACCTGCCTAGACTGCATGATGATTTCAATATGCATGAAATCAATACTCAATCTCTGTAGGTCGGCAATCAACACATTTCTGAATTCTGTGCCATTGCCACTGGCATTACTTTAACCAGTTCTCTTCCAGGGCCAGGGTATTAAAAAGAAGGGCTACTGCATGGAAGCATGGGATGAAGCCAAGAGTGTATTACGCGTGTACAAATGCTCATTTGTCAACAGCAAGATCTAGAGAGAGCCTCATTCATCATCTTGCCCCTTTCCAGGCGAGATCTAATGATGTGAAATGGCTTTTATTGAGTGCAGTTGAGGTACACAAACCTGGGCTGCGCTGGGAGAGAAACAGGAGCAGAAAAGAGGAGCAGGGCTGTCTTTCCTTAGCAGGAGACAGAGCAGCACCTCTTCAGAGAGATAAACCATATTCCAATCCTGCCTCTCCAGGCGGCACCCAAGCTCGAGTCATTGGGTTCAATTCTGAGGCAAAGCGACCCGAGGGGGCAGAATCAAACTGGCCCCATAGGGTCTCTGAAGCTGCAGTCTTTATGGCACCAGACACCCTCAGTTTTCTGCCTCAAAGAACCTGGCAGGTTTGAACTCCTGATCTTTTGGCGAGCAGCCGTGCACTTAGCCATGGGGTCACCAGGGCTGCTCGGACTGTTCTCAGTGGTAGGGAATTCTCAGAGGACACCTTGTAGGAAGCCCTCGCTCCCATAGGTAAAGGGATGAGAAAGAGAGAGAGAGAGAGAGAGAGAGAGAGAGAGAGAGAGAGAGAGAGAGAGAGAGAATAGAAGAAGACAATCAGCAGTCAATCGAGAAAGAGGGAGGCAGCTGTCTACTCTGCCTGGACAGTAGGTGAAAGTACTGACAGTTTTAAGGGTCGTCACGTTCAAACCTGCTGGCTTTTCTGCACTGTGTGCACCTCGTCCCTTTCTCCACTCAGCCCCCACCGCAGAGTTGATGCCGATTCACAGCAAACCCACAGGGCAGAGCAGGGCTGCCCCTGCCGGCTGCTGAGACTGTAACTTCACAGGAGTGGAAAGTCTTGTCTTTCTCCTTTGACGGTGTGTGAAACAAATCCCCTCAGACAGCATCCTGTACCTTTTAAAGATCGCTTGGATTTATTACTGTTAAGGAGCCACTGGGTGGCACAAATGGTTAATCTCTCCGCTGCGAAGCTGGCCATTTGATTCCACGCAGCAGCTCCCCGGGAGACAGGCCTGGGGGTCAGACCTGACAACCCAGGGGAGGGCAGATCTGTTCTCTACCTAAGAGGTGGCCAGGAGTCCGAGTCAAATTGGTGGCAACAACATACAAAGGGGTACCTCCCCGCCCCAAAAATGAAAGATGATTTTCAAAAAAATTTAACAAAACAATCGTACTACCCTCATTACACTTCATACAGTGGTCAAATCTGTGATTCCATTCTTGGAAACGCTTTTCAAAATCATCTGTTTATGACTGACAGTATCTCCCTTGTCTTTGTTCTTCATGTTTTATGCATTGTCAACCACTGTTCTTTCATGTCCCTCTTCATTCCCAGAAACAAAAATAAGTCCCACAGAGAGAGATCAGGTGAGTTTGATGCCTGGGGCAAGAGAGACATGCCTTTTTTTGCCCAAAACTGGCACACTGAGATGGTTGTGTGAGCAGGTGGCATGGTGGCAACACCAGTCCCCTGTCTGCTACAAATAGGCTTTTTTATTCCCACTCACTCTTACGCAATCTTTTCAGCGCCTGTAAATTGGAAGTTTGACAGTCTGTCAAGGTGGAAGGAACTCCAAATGCACTATTCCCCCTCACATTAAAAAAAAATAATGAGCATTGCCTTGATCTTTGATTTCCCTTGGTGCGTTTTTTTGGGGACTCGAGATGACAATGGTGTCTTCCACTGGCTTGAATGATGTTTGCTTTCGAAGTCATAAGAATGGCACCAAGTTTGGTCAACAGTAATGACCTTGGGAAAATGTGTGGGTTGCTTTAAAGCTGTTTTTCAAAGTATGACATGCTTCCACTTAACTCTTTTTTTCCTGGTCAGTCAGAACCAAAGGCACAAATTAAGCAATGGCCATTCTCCTTCCCAAATCTTCCATTAAAATTCACTGAATAGGGCTCCAAGATAGTCCAGATAACTTCCCCATATCTTCAATGATCTGTCAATGATCATTGATCAATGATCTCAAAGACTGATGAGTCTTTGAGCGCAAGTGTATACACTTTGTTGACATTTTTATCCATTTGGGAAGTTGATGCACATTCAGGATGAGATTTGTCATCAATCAACATTTCACCTTTTTTGAGGTTTTCCCCATAATGCCATCCTTGTAAGTTGTTCAACATCACATTTTCTGTGGCATTTTTTCAAGCTAGGAAATGAAATTTCATAGCCACATACTGTTCTCTTAAATTGACCATCACAAAAAATGAGGTTCTAATGAAACTGCTTTTAAGAAAAAAAAATTCCCTGTGACCAGAGAACTTTCCCACATGATGTCACTGGGTGCACTAAATCAGAATTGCTGGATGCTTGCCTAGTGGGAAAAATGTGTACTACACAAGCTCCACCTACTCTACTCAAGTCCTTTCTAAAGACAAGAACACTGTATTCTAATAATTTGGCATTCCATAATGCTTACTCCCCCAACACGATCACTGAAGATAAAGTGGGTGCATAAACAGATGTGGAGAAGAAAACTGATGGTGTCTGGCTATCAAAAGATATAGTGTTTGGGGTCTTCAAGGCTTGAAAGTAAACAAGTGGCCATTTAGCTGAGAAGCACCAAAGCCCACATTGGAGAAGCACACCAGCCTGTGTGATCATGAGGTGTCAATAGGATCAGGTGTCAGGCATCAAAGACCCAGAACAACAACAAATCATATCATTGTGAATGAGGGGGAATGCAAGTGGAGGCCTAAAGCTTATCTATAGGCAACTGGACATTCCCTTAAAAAGAAGGGTCGTGGGGGAGATGAGCCAGTCAAGGTGCAGTATCACAATAATTAAATATATAACTTTCTCTAGTTCTTTGATATGCTTCTATCCCCAACCCCCCACTATCATAATCCCAATTCTACCTTACAAATCCAGCTAGACCAGAGCATGTACATGGGTAGAGATAAGATCTAGAAACACAGGGAATCCAGGACAGGTAATCCTTTCAGGACCAATATTGAGAGAAGTGATACCAAGAGGGTAAGGGGAAGATGGGGGGAGGAAGGAGGAACTGATCACAACGATCTACATATAACCTCCTCCCAGTGGTACGGACAACAGAAAAGTGGGTGAAGGGAGACATCTGTCAGTGTAAGACATGGTAAAACAATAACTTATAAATTATCAAGGGTTCTTGAGGGGGGGAGGGTAGAAAATGAGAAATTGATACCAAGAACTCAAGTAGAAAGAAAGTGTTTTGAGAATGATGAAGGCAGCACATGTATAAACGGCTTTGACACATGGATGGATGTATGGATTGTGATGGGCTGTACGAGCCCCCAATAGAATGGCTTTTTTTAAAAAAGAGGGGGGAAATACTAGGCCAGCAGAGCTTATTTTCTTGATGGGTGTTGGTGGTGTTAGTGCTGGTGATGGTATCCCCTTGAATATACTGAACCTCACTTAAGACACCATGGTGGACAGACTCTGGTGGGTATCTGGATGGTCAGTGTCCTATGTGTGGGCATGACCTGTGACTATTTTCTAGACAATAGATTATGGAAACACCGCCACAGTGTATGCAGTTACCCTGTGGAATCTTTTCTCCCTTGATGGTTTTGAAAGCAGCACATGGTCATGTTGGAGCTGAAGGTAGCCTCTGGGTGACAGCTATGAAGAAAGTGAAGCCCGGAATGAAATTATGCCAACAACCCAAGTGAGTTTCAAGGCCGGCCCTTCCCCAGCTGGGCCTCAGATGAAACTGTCGCCCATGTGGTGGATATCCTGTCGGCCATACAATTGAGAGTCTGAAGCGAGAACCAGAGCAACCAGGCTGGACCTCAGATCCATAGAAGTTGGAAATAATAAGTGTGTGTTGTTTTAAGCTGCTGAACTTGTGTCAATATTGTGGTACAGCAAGAGATAAACAAAAAGAGAGAAATGATGTATCTGAATCGTGGTGTTGGTGAAGATAATCAATGCTTTGTCTTAACAGAAATAGAAGCAGACTATTCCTTAGAAGACAGGATGATAAGACTTTGGGTCATTTACTTTGAATACGCCTTCGGGAAAGACCAGCCCGAGAAAAGGAGCTCATGTTTTGTAAAGTAGTGCATGAACACACAAAAGAGGGGCACCCTCACAGAAGGGCACTGAGACAGTAACCCCACCGGACCGCATACCATGGGCATGAACGTGGGCACAGATGAGGCAGCAATTCATCATGCTGATGCATGTAGGTCACAGCCGACTTGGCAGCAGCTAAAGTGGAGGGGCAGTGAGAAGAGGAGACCCTCAACCAGACGGATTGACACAGGGGCTGCAACAATGGGCTGCAACACAAGAGCAGAGGTGAGCGTGGTGCAGACCAAGGCAGTGTTGTGTGGTGCACAGGGTCGTTATGAGTCAGGACCAACTGGATGGCACTTACCAACAGCAACAAGCGGAGGCAGTAAATCCTCACTGATACATACACGCATTAACAAACTTGATCCTAGATCCCCTCTGTCAGCATTGCCTCCTGCCCTCCCCAAACAGCAAATTGGAGTCCTTACTCCTGTAACTGTCAATGTGACCTTGTTTGGACACATGAGGTCTTGCTTTGAAGATATTATCAGTGAAGGTCACAAGGTCATAATGGAGTAGGGTGGGTGGTGGGGGTAGAGTCAGAGGAGTACGCAGAGGGAAGGGAGGTGCCTGTGAAGACCCATGTCCAGGCAGCCAAGGCAAGCCAAGGGCCGCCAGGAGCCAGGAGAGAAGTGTGGAGGGCACAGGTCCTCTCCAGAAACCTTAAGAAGCATCAAGGCAACTGAGATTCTGCTTTGGCCTTCTACCTTTCAACAGGGAGAGACAAGGCATTTCTCTTTCCTTCTTTAAAGCTACTTGCTTTACAGTGTTTTGTGAGGGCAACACTAGGAAAGTAACATTCTCATTTCATGCAGCAGGAAAACTGAAGTCTGAAGCCAGAAGTTCAGGCAATCTGCTTAAGATCACACACTGCCCAAGGAGAGGGAAGGCTGACCTTCATTCCAAGGCAGGCCATTTCCAGAGCCCGTGTCGCTAAGGAGAAAGCTACACTGTCTTTTCCTACTTTCTGGAAATCCTACTTCAGGTGGTTTCCAAGTCTGAGTGCCTTCGACCTATATCCTCATAGCTTGGGCCACAAATCCACATGCAGGAACTTCAGGTAATATGCATGAATGAAGCAGGCTGCATGGAATGCGACCGGCAGTGGTGTGGATGCAAGGGAGCAAGGGGCACCCTCATGACATTTCCTGTCCACAGTTATGGTTCTTCCTCAGCCAACGGAATGATGCCAACTGGTGGCTTCTGACAGGGGGTTCTGACTCCAAGATGATGGGTAGAAAAATCAACCACTCTCAGGCCACTGTGGCCTGAAAGATTTGAAACCAGGATCACTTCCGCTGCAAATGCTTTCATCTGTCCTGTTATGTCCAGTTATGGTGAGGCCACTCACATTTTTGCCATTCTCTCTTTTTGTTGCAGATGCTGTTCTTGATACTCAGGCAGATTTAGAAGGCTTTTGACTCTGCCCAGTACCAAGGGGAAGACATGCTTCCTTCTTTTCACCATCTGTGGGGTTGGCCTGAGGAGTCCATAGGATACATGTCACCTAGGAAGCCCCGTTTACCAGTATTTATTTATTTATTTTTTATCATCACAGTCTTTTAAAAATCGCTGAAGACAAAATGGGTGCATAAGCAAATGTGGTGAAGAAAGAAGATGAGGCCCAGCTATCAAAAGATAAGAGTGTCCTCCTAGGGTCTTAAAGGCTTAAAGTTAAACAAGCGGCCGCTGAGCAGAGAAGCCACGAGCCCACGTGGAAGGAGCACACCTGCCTCTGCGATCATGAGGTGTCGACATAGCAGGCATCAGATCGGATAAGAGACATCAGGAGACCCCAAAACAAACAAACCAAAAGCCTTATTGTTGAGAATGAGGGGGTTGGGAGCAAAACCCATCTGCAGACAAGGGGACTTCCTCACCAGAATGGGTTACAAGGAAGGGATGAGTCAACCTGGCACAAGATAACACTGACGAAATACACAATTTTCCTCTGGTTCCTTGAAGTTCCTCACCCCCCACTATGATGACACACTCCTGCCTTTCACTTTGGGCTGACTGAAGCATGTGCATGGGTCCAGATAAAAGATAATTGCTCACAGACTGAGCCCAGGTGGTGTAGTGGTTGTGTGTGCAACTGCAGCTTACTGGGTTGGTGGTTCAAATCCAGCAGCAACTCTCCAGGAGCAAGGCTGGGACTCCTACTCCCACCAGAGAGCAGTGAGGCCCCCCCCCCCAAAAAAAAACAAAAGCAAAAGATAATTGCTCACAACATATGGAATCTAGGAAGTGGAATGGGCGTAGCAATACCAGGAAGGCAGGGGAAGGTGGGGAGAGAAGGGAAGGATGAGGAAATTGATTGTAATAACCACTACCCTGACACCCCCCCCCCAAGGGGTGAACAACAGAAACCATGGGGCAAGGGAGACAGTGGTCGGTGTGTGATATGAAAATAATAATTTATAATTTATCAAGGGGTCAGAGGTGGGGAAAGGGCTCAATAGAAAGTAAATGTTTAGAAAATAATGAGGGCAACATATGTACAAATGTGTGTGATTCAAGTGATGGATGGATTGTTATAAGAGCTATGAATGCACCCAATAAAATGATCTTTAAAAAATTTTTTTTCCCAGCTAACAAATGATTGAATGCCTGGAATCTCAAAGACTTGAAGATAATTGAGTCACCATTCAGCGCAGAAACAGCAAAGTCCACATACAGGAAGCACACCAGCATGCGTGATCAAGAGGGGTCGAAGGGAGCAGATATCGAGCACCAAAGAACAAGAATCACATCATTACATAGGAGGAGGAGAGCAGGGTGGGGACCTAAGACCCACTGGTGGGTAATTGGTCACCCTTTTACAGGGGAGACACGGGGAGGAGACAGACCAGTCGGAGGGCAGCCAGGCAGTGATGATGCATACAAGTTTCCTCTGGTTCCTAAAGCCTTCCACCCTGTCCCCCAACCATCATGGTCCCAACTCTACCTTGCAAATCCAGATGGACTGGAGAAGTCACACTGGCATAGAGGGGAGCTGGAGATATGGGGAAACCAGGATGGATGGGCCCCTTCGGGCCAATGGTTAGATTGGAGATACTGGAAGGGTGGAGGGAAGGGGGGTAGAGAGACGGAATCAACAGCAAGGATATATACACAAGCTCTTATTTGAAGGATGGGCATCAAAGGAGTGGGTTGGGGGAGAGGTCGGGCAGTGTACGATATGACAAAACAATAACAATGTATAAACTATTGAGGGTTGGAGGGGAGGAGAGACCAGGGGAAGAGGGGAAGGAATGGAAAAGCCAATACTAGGGGCTAAAGGGAAAAAGGTGGACGATTGGAGAACAATAATAGAAGT
>PVJH01032964.1:0-22288 GCA_004026705.1 Nesogale talazaci | reverse complement strand
CACGCCATTGACCCGGGTTGAACCTCTTGGGTCCTTGTTGGGTTTTGCAGAACCTTGACCTGTTCCTGGTTCCCTTGCCTTCAGCCAGTGACTGGCTCCCACCACACCTGCCTGTCCACCAGTGCTGTGGTGACAGGTGCCTCAGCTGTCACTCTTCCCAGAGCTCCAGCAACTTGCCCCCACCCCCACCTCACTGCACCCCACTGCCATCCTGTCGGCGCACCGTTGGACACTCAACCGCTTGCACTCTCCAAAACCAGCACCCAGGCCCAGTGCCTGAAAGTGATCCCAAATCACAGGAACCCTCTGTGGTCCCCAGGAGTGACGGTTGGGTTTATGGTGCCAACTAGGCCAACGGGAACACATGGGCGGAGTTTGGTCAGGCTGCAGTTTGATTGGAGGATGGCTGAAATGAATATGCAAGCAGCATCCCCTCTCCCACGTGCTCTCTGGCGATCGGACCGGTGCGCTGCTGCGTTCGCTAGTTCCCTGCCTCAACCTGGGAGCTGCACTACCTGTGCGCCAAGCCAACCCAAGGATCTTGCTAGAGCTTGAGGCTCCTTCCAGACCTGCTTCGCCAAGCTGCTGGTGCGTAATTGCTTGAAATGAGGCTGGTGGATCCCGTTGGTGGGCTTGGGCTTGAGACCCCAGCAGAGTCTGCCTGGCTACGTCCCTGAGCTACTGACTGTTGTTGACCCACCCAACTCTGCCTGTCTTGCGCTGCGTAGGGGAAGCCTCTCCTGTCTGCCTCCTTGACCTGGGACCTGGCAGCCAATGCAGGCTGAAGGACTTCCAGTCTAGTAGCTGCTCCATGCAAGTGAGTTGAACTGAGCCCTCTGTACTGCTGTGTAGACGAATGAGCTGTTCCATTCCTTCTGGCTGTATAAACCCATCCCTACAGCATGAGCATCCTGGGCTTGTTTCTCTAGAGAACCCTGCCTAACACACCAAGCATGCAAATCTGACTGGGAGCAGACAGCCTCATCTTTCCCCCCCGGGAGCAGCTGGCAGATTTGAACTGTTGACTTTGGCAATTTCCCAGCCCGCAAAACTGCTGGGGCTCCTTATCTGTCAAGCTCCGACCAGGACCAGGTGGGTCCAGAATCCAATCGCCCCTGATTAATACAGAGAGCAGCCCAGAGACAGATGATGTACTGCACCTGTTTGCATGGGAGAAGCCAGCAGAGCTAGTTTTTGTTTGGACCTTTATACCCTCTCCCCACACATTTGGGGGTGAAAGCCGTTCATGTATAATATTGCTATCACTGTAGCACTAAGAAACTCTCTCTAGAGGTAGAGGGCGTCTGAAAAAAAAAAAAAAGAAACTCTCTCTCTCTCACACACACACTCCTCCTCCCTCTCAAAGAGGCAGCACTCAAGAAGTCAAGAGACCCTTTGCTTTGGGCGAAAGACCTCTTTCAAGTGATCAAGAACCAAAGAGCCCCTCTGAGGACTCAGGTGTACGTCACCCCAAGCTCAGTCTCTGCAGGCCTCCGCCCACGTTCAGACTGGAGGGAGAGCAAGGAGGATCCGAGCAGGGTGCCTTTGAGGATGTTGGAGAAGAACACAGAAAGGGCCAGGACTGCCGGAAAGACAAACCAGCTTGTTCCTTAGAAACCAGCAAGGTGAGACTTGGTCTCACGGACTTTAGACATGTGACCAGGAGGGAGGCACTGTGCTTGGTGAAACAGGACGGCCCTGGGCGAGGCGATGGCCACAGGGGCTGCTGCAGGGCCCCTCGCAGAGCCAGGAAGGTGGGGAGGCCCAGAGCCAGACAGGGCAGGACGAGAAGGGATGGGTGTTTCTCGCTGGTGGCCACAAGTGCCCTGGGGACATTAGAAGTGAGGAACAAGGTGGGGGTGGTTTGTCAGCGGAGACTGTCTGCTGGAAAGGAAGGGTGTCCAACCCGTCTGCCTGCCCATGGAGCCCGTTTGTGGCACCCTGTCCAGGTCCATCTGGCTCCGCTCCGTGTGCACCTGTGACAGTGATGAAGCCAAGAACTTTGCTTTCTAAAATGTCCCCTCCTCCATGGCCGCCGGTTGTCGGTGGAGGCAGTGGTGGTCCCATAGTGGAAAACACTCCACGCAGGAGACTGACCGGGTCCACTCCCTGGCTACTGGGACATTTGGACGTTGCTCTGAGGCTGTGTGGATTTTAATGGAGCTCCCAGGCTAAGGAGGGCCAGGGAGGAAAGCCCTGGGATCCATGTCTGGAATTCAGCCAGCAAGAACTTCATGGATCCCACAGTGGCTGCCCCAGGTGTCCTGCCCTCATGGGCGTGGAGCAGAACCAGTCCAGGTCACCCTCAGGGGTGCAGGGTCACCACGCGTCCTCCCGGCTGGACACGGCTGCACTGATCTCTTCGGGGCTGACCCACAGGGCCCAGGAAGGGAATTCACACGGACTCTGTCCGGCTGTCCTTAGGGAGTTACCTGGCCTCCAGGTGCTGTGGGAGCAGAGGAACAGGAACAGGGTGTCGCTGTTTGAGGAGCAGCGTCCTGCAGGCCAGGGCCCTTTTGCATGATCAAGGCGGAAAACGAAAGCTCGCCCCACTCTCTCTCTCTCTTTCTTCCCCTCTCCTGGGCGCCCGGTGGCAGCATGCATTGCAGCATGGCCGGCCACAAGGAAGGGGCTGGCGGTGCTGCAAAGATTCCCAAGTGCCTCCAGCCTCAACTTTCCAGCAGGGAAAAATCTGTTTAATGAGTGCCCCGCCCCCCTGCCCTATGCTGACTCCTCCCACACACACCAAGCCTCGAAGCCTAGTTCTGCTGGGAAGACTAAAACGGCCCCCACAGGGTCTGCCAGGCTGTCCATCTGAAGGGAAGATGAGCGGCTGGTGGGTTTGAACTGCCAACCTTGTGTTGGCAGCTCAGCACTTAACCGTTGTGCCACCGGGGCCCCTCACGGTGCACAGGAAAGTTGGTGAAGATGCTGGTCCAGGGCGGAGCTTCTCAAAACGTGCCCACCCCCAGCCTGCCCACCTGAGAAGGGGATTCTCACGCAGGGAAGGGGTCTCTAGTCGGAGCTGAGGCCCCTCCCACCCAGAGTTCTGGGGTGGGACCGGGACCTGGCTATTTCCCAGGTGCCCTGGAGTCCGCCATCTAGGATGCTCACCTCTGCCAGGGACACACAGCCCAAGAGGACACTGGTGTGGCCTTAGACAAGCTGCCCTGTCCCTCCCCCTGTTGGATCCCTAAGTTCGTGAGTGCCCAGTGAGGGGAGGGGCCTAAGATTGCAAGGACTTCAGGAGGACAACAGGGAGGGGTCCCCAGGAGCTGCAGCGATGAGGAGACCTCTCCCTCCCCACCGCAGAAGGTACAGAACAGAGAAGCCCATTCTCTCCCGCTGCAGAAGGCCACTGTCAGGGGCGCCCCCTGCCCTGCCCGAGTCAGAATCATTCCTCCCTGCGCTCTGAAGGAGTGTCCACCCCAGCGTCAGGTCAGGATACCACTGTTCATCCAGTTCTCTCAGTCCAGGCTCTGGCAGGTTCATCCACACATGGCCTGCCCTCCTTCCTGCCTGGGCACAGATTCCCCTCTTAAAAGGACACCCATTCCTGGACTGGGGGCCCTCCTTGTCCGGTCTGATCTCCTACTGACTTCAACGACACCTGCCCAGACCCCTCTTTCTGCATAAGGTCACATGCACAGGTCCTGGAAGAACATGGATTTGGGGGAGTGGGGTGTGCAAACTGGGGGCAGAGATCAGCTCGTGGCTGGGATAAGAAGGCAGTGAGGAGGCTGCAGCCTGTGTTAACTGCCATTGGTCCAGCCCAGGCTCCTGGGACCATGGGTGTCATGGAATGAAATGGTCCCCAGTCCTGTGTCACCTCATTGCCATGTGTGAGCCCATCTTGACAATCCCCATGTCCGCCCATCTCAGGGGGGCTCCCCTAATTCCTACTGGGCCCTATTTCCATGTTCTCATCCCTACACACACGTACAAGGACATACACACAAGTGCATGCACATCGTACACACAGGTATACACACAGGCACATAGTCACATGCATCTACACATATATGGTGCGCACACAGGCACACACATGCACACCCACACTTGTGTATCTACACATGTACATCTGCACATACACACATGTACACGTACATCTACACGTGTGCACACGTACACACATACATGCATGCACACACATTCGCACATTCACGTACATGTACACACACATACACACACACTCAGAGCTCCTGGGCACACACGAGGACATCCCTGGGGAGTGGACACGTCTGCTTCTCTCCTGGGTGTGGGGGTGGTGATGCCAGCTGGCCCCTGGCAGCGTCTGTGAGGAGGACTGAGAGAAGGGAGGGGCCCCCCATGCTGCCCCCCGTGCATCTGGGAAGGGCCCGCTTGGGGCAGTGGGGAGTGCTGTCACTAGCTGCTCCGTCCGAGACGCACGCAGTGCTTGCAGATTTTCGAGGCGCCTGACAGTCCTTGATGAGTGAAATAAATAAATGAGGAACGGAGGGAAACATCTGTAAAGAACATCTGGATTCCATCGCCAACCATGAACGCGGGTTCCTTGGCGTCAGCATTCAGAGGGAGAAGGTGGGGCGGGTTTATAAATAACTGCTGGATGGAGATGGAGTGGGGGTGCCAACACTGGACCTCTCTGCCACTGCCACCCCTGCCACTGCTGATGCCAGCTCGGTCCAGGTCCACTCAGCCCTGCAAGCCAGGTGTGGGCACAGGCCACCCCGGTTTTTCCTTGAAGTCCCCGGGCGGATGGGCGGATGAACTGTGTCTCCTGTGTATGTGCACCGCCTTCCGCAAGGAGGGCCGGGGACACATGCATGTGCGTGGGAGGTGGGGCGGCCTGCCATCTCCAGCACCCACGGAAGTGTGAACACGGGCACCTGGGTGTGTGGGAGCGTGTGCGGGGAGGTGTGCACCTAGTGACCAGGTGTGCACCTGGCAAGCACGTATGTGTGTGCGTGTACACGTGTGCAGCCCCAGGTGCCTGTGCAAGCATGCACACGGGGCTGATACAGCCATTCTGCCTGTGTGCAGCAGCCGATGCAGCCTGGGATACACGCGTGCCAATGGCACGCAGCTGCCTATGTGTGCGTGTGTGCGCCAACGAAGCTCGCTCCTCCTCCGCCTGTCCTCCCCTCCTGAGACTGCCCAGAGCCGGGTCCCAACCACCTCTGCCATCCCTAACAGTTCCTCCCCATTTGGTCCTTGTGCCCATGTCATGGAGGGGTGTCCAGAAGCCAGGGCTGCGTGGCAGGTGGGGGTGGGGTGCTGGAGGAATGCTGGTTCCTCGGTGCCCCTCCACCAGCACTGAAATCCAGTCATCCGCCCAGAGCAGGGTCTGCTGGCCCCAGCCGCCTGGGGGACAGAGCCAGGCACTGCCGTGTCTCCCCCAGCTCCTGGTCCAGCCCCCAGCTTGGTGCCTCTTAGTCTTAGCAGGAAAAGGATGGTGCGCTCGCCTGCTCTCACAGACCGTGCACCCCTGATGGCCCCTCACCACGGGGGCTGGGGGGAGGCACCTGTGTGCGGGTATCTGATTCGGCATGGGCAGGGGGCACTGCCCTGGGAAGAGAGCACGGAAGTGCCATTCGTTTGGAAAATGCTGCCTTTGGCTGGTGGGTGTGGCCGGGCTGTGTCTCTCCATGTCTGAGAATGGGTGGGAGCCTCCGCTTGCTGAGAAGGGTGGGGTGTCAGGAGAACCCTGCTGGTCCCACAGAACTTCAGGCGGCACGGGACCAGAGCAACCCCCCATCTGGTGAGTTGATGCTAACCCACAGGGACCTTGCAGGATGGCACAGAACTGTCCCCGGGTTGCCAGGCCTGCTGCCCCACCTGCCTGCTGCACAGCCGCCAGTGGGTTTGAACCAGTGACCCTGTGGTTTGGTTTGTGGAGTCATGCTTTACCTACTGCACCATCAGGCCCACACTAGAAAAGAAAGCCTTCTCTTGCTGAGACGTGAAACCTGCTCCTCTCAAGGCTCAGTGGGTCCCTGCCTGGTAAACAGTAGGATCTGTTAGCCAGAGGAGTCAATGGTCAAGGGGGACCAGGACCTGGGTCCACGGGGAAAGGAGAAAAAACTCCTGGGGAGAAGATTCTCCTTTCTCCAGTTGGTCCTGCGAGTCAGGGTTGGGGGAACGTCTGGCCCACAATGGTGAGGCCTCTGAAATCATCTGTGCCAGCTGCCTGCACACACCCACACTGCACCAGAGAGAGGGGCAGTCCAGCCATCACGTGTGGGGCAAATTCACTCCATGTCTGACCGGGTTGGCCTATGAGTGATGTGAGAAATATCCAGACGGCCCCTGGCAGCAGAAAAGCTCCACCACCCACCCCCCCCACCCCCCCGGCTCTAAGTGCCTTTACAGCTGTGATTCATCTACGAGGCTTTGCAAGTTTCCTTCAATAGCAACAAATTCGGGAGAGAGAAGCACCTGTAATCCCATGCTTCCTATCAGAGGGCCTGAATTCTCCTTCCTGACTTCCTGCTGCCCTCCCTCACTTCCCTCCTCCTTTCCTGCCATCTTCTGTCCTGCTGCTCACCCTTCCTTCTTTCTGTCTCTCCTCTCGTACTTCGAAGGTGCTATCAGGAAAGACCAGTGCCCGGGCAGAGAGTGTGTGCCTGGTCACGTAGAGGAGCCCCAAAGAGGAAGACCCTAGACAAGCGGGTGGATGCAGCGGCTGCAGTTATGGCCTCAGCCCTAAGAGTCATGGTGAGGGGGTGCAGGACACGGGTCGTGTTAGGCTCTGCTGCGCACAGGGCTGATGTGGGTCAGAACCAACCGGACGGAGCCTAACAAGAACAGGGGTTGAGTTCTTCACCTTTCATTCTCTCCAGCTTCCTGCCACACCGCAGTCACCCTCTGGTCACAATCACCCCGAAATCCCAGTCACTCGCCTGTCCGTGGACCCGACCCATCGGCCTCTCCACCCCTTGACCTCACCCTCCTTCCCGAGAACAAGGTCTTCTTCTGACTTGGGTGCTCTGACCCCATTGATTTCCTTTTCTTCTGTGGCTGCTTCCTTGTGCGCCTTTTCTGGTCATTGCTGGGTGCCTTCTGGTCAGTTCCAAGTCCCACTGACCCCAGGGCCCAGAACAAACCTGCCCCCAGCCCAGGGTTATCTTGGCTTGGTGTTTATGGAAGCAGACCAGGCTGTCTTCTCATAGGACGGGCTTGGACTGCCAAGCTCCCGAACTCAAAGCTAAAGTCCCTTCAAGCGCGATTCGGAGCCCGCTTCTCTTCTGTGAGGGCAATAACCCTCTGTGAACCCTCCCTCCCCACGCCGTTAGTTCCGAGAAATCGATCCATTTCAGTGGATCAATTCCTTCCTTCTCTCCTCCTGCTCTTCCTTCTCTTTCCTCCCTCCCCTCTCTCTTTCCCCTCCGTCCCGTGCGGTGGAATTGGCAGGTGCATTGCTGCTTGTGGCATTCCCCTAGGATATGTCTTATTGCTGTGAGATCTGTGCTGATCTCCCCTGTCTAGCGTCTGATCCGGGCCCGTGTCTGCTCTTTCTGTCTTTGTCAATCTTGTTAGACATGTATCGATTGTATGGATCTTCTCAAGCAGCCAGCTTTGCGTTTCATTGATTTTCTTTAGATTTCTGTTCTCCTTGTTATGGTTTCCAATTGCATCTATTTCTGCTCTTGTCTTCATCATTCCTTTCCTTTCCCTGTGGTGGGGTTATGTCACTCAGAGAGTTCTAGAACCTTGAGACAGAGACTTAAATTATCCACCCGAGGCTTCTTCTCTTGCCTGACCTATGTGCCTAGCGAGACACACTTCCCTCTGTACGGCTTTAGCTGCACCCCACAGATTTTAATAGACTGTGTTGTCATTTTAGCTCACGTGGTTTTGTTTATGTGTTTGCTCTATCCTTTTGAGATTTCAGGTTTGCCTCACTGATTTATAAGTATGTCGCTGAATCCCCAAATGTTTGGGGATTTCTGTGTTACCTTGCTGTTAATATTTTCCGGTTCGATGCCTTGGTGACCAGGGCATATAATCGGCGTGATTTCCCTTCTCTTATTTTGTTTGAGATGCGCCTTGTGATCCATGAGATGGTTCCTCCGGGTGAGGAATGTGTTCTCGCGACGTCTGCTCGACCCGATGGGCTGAGGGTGCTGTGCTCCCGGATCTGCCGACTCCCTGTCTAGCCCTCTTGTCAACTGCTGAGAAAGGATGTTGAAGTCCCTTCGTTCCAACTGTGAGGTTTTAGTTTCCATTTCTCCTTTCAGTTACTGATGTGTGCAATCTGAAACTCTGTTGTCTGGTACAGATATATGTGGCGCTGCTGTGTATTGTTGTATTGCTACTTTAATCATTCTTTGATATTCCCTTCAGTCCCTGGCCTCCTGCTTCACCCCAAAGTTGACTTCATGTGACATTGCGATAGACGCTCGCTCCTATTTTTCTTCAGAAAAAGAAAGGTTCGCACCTTCCTTTATTTCTATTCTCAACCCACCAGGATAATCAGAGCTGAGTTGAGTTCCTTATGGGCTGCCTGAAGTTGGGGCGAGTGTTTCTCTTTCTTTTTAACTCCGTGTATTTCTGAAAAGTTTTGATTATTTTTAACTTTATAAAAAAAAATAGTACGACGCCCAAAGTCATCTTTTTAGACTTCCTCCCCGTCCCCCGCCCGGCATCCACCATCATGCAGTAGGATTCATCCATCTCGTTGCACGTTGTGTAGGTTGACTGGCTTGAGTTGCTTAAGGACTATGCTGGGCCATTGGAGCTGTGGCCAGGTGGGTCTTCTCTCCCGAGGATGTCCTGGAACACCGTCCCTGCTGTTAGCCGCAGGCCGTGTTTTCTGTTGAGATTATCGGAGGGAGCAGAGTGGCTGGTCCACGGTGACTATGTCTGTGTTCGTGTTTGAGAACTCGGCCCACCAGAGAGTGAAAGGCGTTGACTCGATACATGCTGGGATGGCAAAGAATTAGGCCAAGGATTCTTTCCAACCTTCAAGGTCATCCTTGAGCTTTTTCAATGGTCTCTAGTCACCGGGAGGTCAAGTGGCACTTGCTGGGGTCTAGCTGTGCCTTGTCCAGCTCCGCCGTGAGTTACAGCATCTCTTTGCAAGCTTGCTGGGGTGTCTTTTCTCTTGTGTGAGACTTGTGCCTATTTTCTCCCTTACTTTCTGCCGGGTGTTTAGACCTTCTTGCTTTCCCCAAACCCACAAACAGACGCACTGCCATTGTCAAGTGTCCGTCACTGCCACCCTGTGCTGCGTTTATTGTGCCCACAAGGCCAATAGGAGCATGTGGGTGGAGTTAGATCAGGTGACAGTTGGATTAGAGAGCAGCCACCCCATCTCCTCCTTGTTCCCTGGCGATTGGACCAGAGCGCCGCTGCATTAGCTAGTTCTCTGCCTCAACCTGTGAACTGCACTGCCTGTGGGCCAAGCCAACCCGTGGATCTTGTCACTGCAGCTTGAGGCGTTTCAAGACCTGCTTCTCCATGACACTGGTGTGTACGTTGCTTGAGCTCGAGGCCCGTGGCTCCTGTCGCTGTGCTTGAGTTTGAGATCCTGTCAGGGCCTGCCTGGCTAAGCTCCTGAGCTACCAACTATGGCTGACCCACCCTGCTGGCTGTTGCCTGATAGAAGACTCCCCGGTCTGCTTCCTTGACCTTGAACCTGGTAGCCCACGTAAGTTGAAGGACTTCCAGTTTATTAGCTGTTCCACAAAAGTGAGTTGAACTGAGCTCTCTGTACTGCTGTGTAAACTAATTAGCTGTTACATTCCTTCTTGCTGTATAAATCTATCTATCTATCTATCTATCTATCTATCTATCTATCTATCTATCTATCTATCATCACCATCATCAAAAGTATCCTGGCCTTGTTTCTCTAGAGAACCTGCCTCACACAGACCCTAGAGGACAGGGCAGAACCGCCCTTGTGGGTTCCCTGACACTGACTTTTACCAGAAGAGGAAGCTTCTTCTTAATCCCTTTGAGCGCCTGGTGGTTTTGAACTCATCACCTTGCACGTAGCAGCTCAGCATGTAACCCATGGGGCCATCAGGGCTCCCCTTGGTTTCTGGAGTCCTCTGAATACCCTTGATACTAATATGCCATTATTTGTGTCCCGCTGATCGCCTTCTAGTTGGTACCTGTCCGCTATACTTTCTAAAAGCTTGGCAATATTGTGATTGACAGCTATTCCTTAAGTTTTGAAAAATCTCACTGTCGTGGAGCTGATCCAGTCTCATCACCATCCGACAGGACAGGGGAGGGCTGCCCTGGTGAGGTTCTGAGACTGTCCCTCGTTACTGAGTAGGAAGCCCCATCATTCTCCAGAGGAGCAGCTGGTGGTCTCAAACTCTGAACCTTGCCGTTTGCAGGCTGACTCATAACCACTCTGCTCCCATTCCTTCATCCCACTCTCCTTCACCCAGCCGGGTCCCTCCCATAATCCTTTGCGTGTCTTGTTTAGGCCATGCTTCATGAACCAAGCTACGCAAGACTGTTGCTTACGCTTTTTCATTTCACCCACTCACGTTGGGTTTTAGACTACATTGTGAAGCAGAGACCCCACATTATGCTTTTTTTCACGCAGAAAACAAGTTTTTCTCCCCAGTCTTTACCTATGCAAGACCCTGTCCAAGTCCCTGATTTCGTTTTCCTCCTCTACTGCCTTGTCTCAGACACTGGGTCGGGAGAAATCTCACGTGGCTTCCCCCTTGGCTGGCGAGCGGCTGGAACATAAGGTTTTATGCTCTAAATTCCCTTTCTCGACACGTGGGCAACAAACGCCTCCCCGCGACTTTCTAGCATTGCCCAGCCTGAAGCCGAGCAGCTGCTCGTTCCCCTGGGCGACGTCCTCTGTGCACGCGCGCAGACTCTGCCTCTGCTTTTCTGAGTGGCCACTGTCGGGTGTAGGTCTGATCATGTCCCTCTCCTTCCCCGCCTGAGAACTCTCAAGCGGCCCCAGTCCGGGGTCTTCTTTGTTTTGGGTTGAATGCCAACCATTGTATCCTCCCCACACCCCTGCAAGCACACCCCTTCCTGCCTCCCCTTTGCACTCTGTGGGGTCTCCTACTGCCCAGGTGTTAGCCTCTGCCTTCTTTCCCCCCCACCCCCACCCCCGACGTGAAGCTGCCCCCATCTCTCCTCCGTCTGTTTCTCCCAGGGTGAAGCACAAGCAGGTCTTCCCGTTCTCTCCCTCACTGCTCAGCTGGGTCTGTCCCAGAATTCCATCACCACCACCACCCCTTCCGGCAGGGCCTTCTCCAGTCCAACCAGGACCACTTTACTTTTTTGTCTGGTTCTTGAGTTCACTGCCGGGCCCTTGTCTTTCTCCCTCTGGCCATGGTGTTTCAGTTTGCTCATCAAACCAACTTCCCCGTGGGCCTCTCTCCCTGCTCGGAGATCACGGCTTCCATGGGATGGCACCCGATCTGTTTTCCTCTCCCCTCTCTCCTTGGCCCTGGGAGCCCACCTCGCTCTGGTGGACAGAGGTCTGAGGGCTGGGCTGTCTGGGCAGAGCACAGGGCAGAGTCCTCAACCCCGAGGACATCAGCATGGTATGTGTGTGTGCACGCATGTGTGCGTGTGTGTGCAGGGAAAGACCCAAGCACCCGTCACTCCACCAACTTCCTCCTGAGAGAAACAGGCCTTTAGACTGCAGTGGTACACGTCCTGGGGGACCGGGGGTGGGGTGGGTCAGGGCAAGGCCGTCAATTCGACTAAAGTCTGGCCATTCATGCTGCCTCCTGGGCTCCCCTCCCCCAGCTCAGAGTCCATGCTGCTCTGATGTAAGGGTGCCTGTCTGGCGCCCTGGAAGCCATTCCCGCTCCCAGGCGGCCGTGGTGGGTGATGGGCAGGCTCCAATGGGTCTCCAACAGCTCTCTCTCTCTCTCTCTCTCTCTCTCTCGCTCGCTCTCTTTCTCACACACACACACACACACACACACACAAACACACACACTTTATTCTCCACTCAGGAGCGAGCCCGAGTGGCCACCTCTCTCCCCTCCACTCCCCTCCCCCCCCATCTCAGGGGCTCTCCTTCTCTAGTTCCTCCGGAGTCACTGATTTCCAGGTCAGTAGTCTTGTTAGTCTTGCTAA
Source organism: Nesogale talazaci (assembly GCA_004026705.1). NCBI lineage: Eukaryota > Metazoa > Chordata > Mammalia > Afrosoricida > Tenrecidae > Nesogale > Nesogale talazaci. The sequence goes on along the minus strand of PVJH01032964.1, from coordinate 10,234 downwards.
CCAGGTGAGCCCCGGGCTGCTCAGGGAAAGATGGTGTTTCCAAACCACCAGCATGTTCCTGTAGGGTTCACAATCTGGAAGACCCCGTGGCAGTTCTCCTCTTCGTCCCCATCGTCTGCACCCCCACCCCCACCCCCACGGCAGCAGCACAGTCTTGCTGGGTGTGGCAGTCACAAATCTGGTGTCAATGTGAGAGTTGGGAGTACAGGGGTGGAGTCTAGCCTGTCAGTCTGTAGATGGCCAATGAGACCTCTGTGTAGGCATGGCTTTCTCTTGAGAATTCTGAGGAATCTAGCTGTATTTCCCCTTGGAGGTGAGAGACTCACGACTCAGTCTTGGAGATGCTCTACTGAGAAGACACAAGGCAGACTCCCTGTGAGACTTCCTGGAGGAGAAATCACATGGGCTTCCCCTGATGGGACCAGACCTCTGAAGCTGGAAAAGCCACGTAGACTCCTGCCAGTGCTGAGATGCTAGAGAAGCCACAGAGAGGCCCCTGCCAGCGCTGAGATGCTTACAACGCTACTGGATCCAGAGACTTTCTTCCCCACTGGCCTGTGATTGTCCTGCATTGGACGTCATTGCATGCGCCTCAGAATCTGAAGAAGACTTTATAGACGGGTATCGGACACATGGGCTAATATCAGACTTGTGGACTTGCACTGGACTGGGTTGGCATGCTTTCTCAATGTTCCATTCCTCTTGTCTATAAACCTCTCCCTCATAAACATATGCGTGTTTATGATTTTATTTTTCTAGTCCACTTGCACTAACCCCCTGGGTAAACAGGAGTCAGTCCCTACCCCCCACCCCCCCGCCCAAATCAACACCTGCCTCCCACTCTCCAGAAACTTATTCCTCCCCTCAAAAAAAGAATGAGGTCTTAGCCCCTGAGACCTGTCACTATGATCCTGAGGGGAATAGAACCTTGGGCATTTGGTTAGCAGAAGGTCACCTGGGGATGGATGGTTTCCAAACCCCAATGGCTGGGGTCCCATATAACTGGAGAAGGAGACCTGTGTGAGACTGGGAGTCAAGGGATGCTGGGGGCCATGGGGAGCCCCCCTCACAGCCTCTAGAGGAGGCAGCAGGGCCAGCACCCTCCAGGACTGGCAGGCGGCTGCATTTGGGCAGGTCTGTTGGAGATTCCACAGGTGCGCTGTTGGTGTGAGAGTTCCATGGTGGGCTGCTAGCCTCAAGGTCAATAGTTCAAAACCTGCCAGCCACTCAGTGAAAGAAAGATGAGGCTTCTACTCCCATAAAGATTTAGAGCTGCAGAAACCCATAGGGGAACTTCTACGCTGTCTTATAAGGTTGTGGGTCTGCACTGACTCAGCAGTGGTTTTTTTTTTGGGGGGGGGGAAGCAGGGGTGAAATTTCTGGACAGAGAGAAGCAAAGGACCCCACTCCACCCAATTCAGGCCCAGAAGGAGGAGGTCAGGGTTCGGCCAGCACCACTCTGACCTCCCACCCAAATCGCAGTCTCTGGGCTCCTCTTTTCTTGCCCTTCTTCCCATGCCAGCTGCTGTGTCCCTGGGACTGGATGTCTTACCCTGGGGGAGACCCCCCCATCCCATCTGTCCATTTAGAGGGTTGTCGGTGTCAGCCACTTCCGAGCAGCCTCGTGCTTCCACAGACCTGCTCAGACTGCAACTGTGCAAACCCAGGCTGGAACTCACACACCTAATTGAGAAAAATTCCGTCGAATCAGATGCCTCCATATCCCCGCCTCCCCCACCCCTCCAGCCCCATTCCTGAAACAGATCAAATGATGGCATGGAAGTGGGGACAGGAACATCCACCTGGGTTCTAAACTGGTTGTGATCCAAGTGAGGCGTGATTCTAAGCCACAGGCTGTGAAGTGACTGGGTGCTGGCAGGGACTCTGGGCTGCCCCTTGGGGGAGATGACCCTGTCTGGCAGCAGAAGATCCCTGACCAGGCAAAGGGTGACAGATGAGACGATGGGTGAATCCCCCCGAAAAGTCAGCAACCACACGTGTGTGGCTTTGATGACCCAGAGGCCAACAGAGGGTGCCCGACAGCTGTCCCCTGCCAGTTGTCCCTCACACGTAGCCATCACCGCCCGCCATGGACTTGGATCCTTCAAAGGGCTGTCCGTGGTGATCATGCCCTCCCCTCCCAGGCTGGTTTTCAGAATAAGTCTGGGGTTACTGATATAAAGATTGGCAGTTCAAACCCACCAGCCACTCCCTTGCAGAAAGATGAGGCTGTTTGCGCTCATGAAAATACCTAGTCTTGGAAATCGTTTCTATACAGAGCTGCAATGAGTCGGAAACCATGTGGTGGCAGGTTTTCATGAAGTGGCCCTGTATCAATACACATATACACACATACACACAGACTAATGGGCTCCCCACCAGCATGCCAGCCAGGGGCTCTGTTCAGCATCACTGGGGTGCCCCCAAAGCCCCCTCCTTCCTGACAGTGCTTGGGGAGGGGCTCAAAGGAGACAGCCCCTGTCAGGTCCCAGGGCCTATGGAGAAGGCTGTGCCTGCATCCTGCCGCCCTCACCCCACCCCCAGCCTCTGCAGCCCTTTCCCCAGGCCCAGAGAGCACCCAGAGCCCGAACACACCCTCTCTCCATTTCTGGGAGCTGAGGGCATGTGGGGCTGTTGTGTCCCTCTGTTTTATCTTGATTGAGTCATTTTTAGATGGCCTTCGAGGCAGAGGCAGAATTCTGTTTCTTTATTTGTTCATTAAAACCTCAATAAAAATGTTATAAAAGTGTCTTATTTGGATAGTTCACTGCTAGCCCCCAGTTCGTCTGCTCCCGTGCTGGCTTGAGCAGCTGCAGGGGCGTGCCCCCCCCCCCCAGGGACCATCCTGTCTGCTGGCTGCCTGATGCATGCCTGTGCGCATCCACAACCCCTCTGCGAGGACCACCCTCTATGTCTGGGTGTTTCCCCGCTGTGGGGGAAGCTCCCCTCCCCCAACACCCACTCCCCTGCTCTTTCTCCTAAATCAGGGTGCCCAGGACCTGGGGATCCTGGGTGGCACAGAGACTAAGTGCCTGGCTGCTAACTGAAAGGTCCTAGGCTCAAACCCGGCAGCAGCTCTGCAGGAGAAGTTGAGGCAGTCTGTGCCTGTACAGTGGAAGGCCTTGGAGACCTGATGGGGCAGTCCTGCCATGTCCGGCAGAGAGGCTGCCAGCCAGAAGCACTCTATGGCAGTAGATGTGGGTTGGTTTGGGTTGTGGAATGGGACTTGATGGAGAGCCCCAGGGTGAGGAGGAGGAGGAGGAGGAGGAGGAGAAGGCTGGTGCAGCATTTTGCCTTTGGAGCCAAAGGGAGCCGCTGGGCCCAGCTAGAGATGGGATGGCCAGAGGGGCAGGCAAGTGTGGGCAGCTGCCCACGAAGCTTGGAGCTGTGGCTGCAGGGAGCTAGGCATAGGATATCAGCTGGGGCTTGTTGGCCCTCCGTGGGGACTGGGAGTCTTTTGACCAACATGAGCAGGAGTCCAGAGGCCCCTACCTGGCCTCCTCACACAAGGCCACAGCCTGCTGGTGACTTGTTCCCTGGAAGAAGTCGTTTCCTGGCCGTCACAGTCACTGGTCGTGGGCTACACACAGTTCCTTTCATTGTATCTAGTCACTGTGGAGTTGACCACAAACACGATGACTCCATGAGCATCAATGCAGCGCTGCAGGTCGGGGATCAGAACACTGCCCTCCACGGGGTCTCATTGGCTGGTTTGCCAGGTCTTTCTTCCTGCCCCCAGGAGCCTCTGTGACCTGCTCCATGTCATCGTAGCATCCGGTGATGGCATGAAAATGAGGTGCAGTGGGGAGACTGGAGCCTCCAGCACTCAAGACAGGAATGCTGCTCCTGGATCCCCACTTCCCTTCAAGTGAAGCAAAAGAGGCTCTGAGAAGAGCTGGGACCCCCACCCCAACTCCGCTCAAGTGTGCAGACAGGCTCCAGAGCCCCCAGTCATGTCAGGTGAGAACAGGAAAGACCCCCGGAGGCCGCCCAGTCTGTGGGTGAGATGAGAGGGAGAAGGCAACTGCCTGCAGGGACTGAGTCTGGTTTTCAAGGGTGGCCAGGAAGGCCCACACAGCGGGAACGTGCATGACCAGTCAGGGAATATCCAGCTAAAGAACTGAGTGTTCACGGGCCCAACTACTGGACATGGAGTCTCTTTCCAGAAAGGTTTGAGGAGAAGATGGAAGTGGCCACTGTGCTCCAGAAAGCTGCTTCCCTTTCCTGAAGGTGGAGGGACAGGGGATCTCAGTGAGCTGTGGCCTTAAAAGCTCTCCAAAAACAAGGGTTTCTGAACACTTAATTCCAGCTCGGGGTGGGTTCCCCTGACCTTTGGAGTGCTCGGCCAGCTCCTTGTCAATGGTGCCTCCTGAAAGCACCTTGAGCCCAACATGTTCCCACACAGGCCCTCTGTCTCCCTTCCCCCAATCCTGCCCAAGTCCTGGGTGCAAAGAGCTAATGCATTTGCCTGCGGATTGATAGGTGAGAGGTTCTGGTCTATTCTGAGGCAACTGACAAGAAAGATCTGGTGACCTGCTTCTGAGAAAATCTTGTCCTGAAAACCTGCTGGATCCCAGCTTGACCCTGAACCATGAGAGTCACCCTGAGCCAGAACTGACACCACATCAGTGGGTTTTGCTTTATTCCTGCCTTTGGCGCCCCATCTCCACCGCCAGTACATCTGCTCACCCAGGGCTCCCCATCTCCACAGCCAGCACACCTGCTCAACTAGTGGGTCAAGCCCCAATCCAGGCTCTCCATTCCCCTTTCCCCACTAACTGCACCGACTGCCCACAGGTCCCTTCAAGTCTCCAAGACCTTTCTCCTTGGCCTCCCAGCCTCCCCCCACCTCCACGCCACCCCAGCAGTCAGTTTCCACCTTGGCCTCTTCTTTACCTTCTGCAGGGTCTGCCCACTCATCTGAGTCAAATACAGCCTCTTTCCCTGGCTAGATCCCTGTGCGCCCACCCCCACTCCACTCAGCCCATGACCCCGCCAGCCCCATACACCTAGAGCCGTGCCTGAACCACCACCTGCCATACCTGATTTCCTCCCATCTTCTCTCCGCACCCCCTGCTCCCACTGAGACCACACGCTAGGGGATAAGTCCCTGGAGAGCTGTCCCTGACAGAAGCCTGCCAGAAGTTACCCTGTCCTTGTGGGATCTCCGGTTGCCATATGCCACACCTTGAGCACTTACTTAGCCCCTACTCACCCCACCCCCTGGAGGGAGCTCCCTTTGGCCAGGCTTCTCTGCCTCACCCCGCACACCACACAGGGCATGTATCAGGGGAGCAGGCCATGTGCAGCGGTCAAGGGGAGGGACAGAGGAGTCCAGATGCCATAGCTCTGTAGTGCCCAGACCTCCCTGGCCCAGGACAGACTTCCGGGGGCTCCCAGGACAGGGAGGGCATGTGCATGTGTGGGGGCATGGATGGGTGAAAGTACAGCAGCTTCAGATGCAAGCAGACTTGCTCACTCTGCCAAGACTCAGCGATGTGCAGAGACCTTCCCTGTGGAGGGGGCCGCCCAGCCGGAGGACGTGCCCAGAGAGCCCTGGCTGCCCCGAGAGTCCCAGGAGAGCAGGAGGGATGGATTATGAAGACAGGAGCAGGGAGTCTGGGGGGAGATTGTTGGACAAACAGCAGCGGCCATGGCATTCCCCCTGACTGACCAGTGGCTCCGTGCCTGTCAGAGAGGACTGTGATCTCCTGGGTTTGCAACAGACGGTGTGTGTGTGTGTGTGTGTGTGTGTGTAAGTAGATTACCAGGCCTTTCCTCTGACGCGCTTCAGGTTGACAGATTAGAACATCCAACCTCTCGGTTGTAGCTCAGTGTGCTAGCCGTGTGCACCACCAGGGGGACCCCTGCACTGAGTGAGGACTCTGTGGGGGCAGAAGGAGCATTTATGGCACAGTGCTAAAGGGCTCACCTGCTAACCGACAGGTTAGTGGTTTGAGCCCACCAGCCGCTCCAACTGCTTCCCTAACCATCTGTGGCCTCAGAAGCCCCGTGGGGCAGCTCTGCCCTGTCCCAGCAGGCACTCGGGGTGCAAATTGACTTGATGGCACACAGGTTTGAGCTTTTCCTGGATAGAGGGGTGTCCAGAGACACGATAAAAACCCTGGAGGGGACTCATGCACCCATGTTTCTTTGGAAGCCGGGAGTGATCCAGAAAGGCTCCTCCCAGTGGCAGGGGGCACCCACGCGAACTAGGCAGCATTGGTCCCAGCTGGGAGCTCGTCTGGGCGCTCCCGGCAGGGCAGGGGGTTGCAGGGACTGGGGCTGGGGCAATCACGGCCAGGGACAGACACGGTGCGAAGAGAAGGGGAAGCAGCAACAGAACGAAAAGTCAAGGGACCTGCCTTTCTCTCACCTGGGTTACCTGAGGTCCTGGAGATTGGAGAGGGCTTCGTGGTGGGGGGGGGGGAGCCTAAGCCTACGCCAAAGGTAGGCAGTAAGGCCCTTCTTACTGGCCGGGAGCAGCCTTTAGGGGATGGCTGTGCTCCTAGCGCCCTGTGGCCCGTTTTTCAAAACCACTTCCCCTCCTCTGAGAGCATTTCCAATGGTCTTGAGGGGTCATGTTGGGTGTCTGTGTGTGTGTGTGGGGGGCGCAATAAGGGGGTAGGAAAAGGCCTGGGCTCCCTTTGGAGTTGACGAGACGAACCTCAGAATCCAGACCCGGTGAGATAACACGATAGAGGAAGCGCCCGGGTCTGTGAGAGAGTGAAGCTCATTAAGCAACCGTGGTAACACTTTATTTTAATGGTTCATTTAATTCATACTTAATTCCGCCGCCGGCACCCTGTGCTCCCTCACGGAGGCCAGCGAGATGGATGACCTGAAGCAAGCGGGGAGGTGGCAGGCGAGCCCGGCCCGGGAGAAAGACGGCCCGGCCGGGATCAGCCACACATCTGAGGGAGAGGCCTTCTGCAGAAACGGAACAGCGGGGAGAGAGCTTGGGCCCGCTGGCTGGCGATGGAGATGAAAGAGTGGGGCTCACAGTCGATAGCCCGGACTGCCCTCTGAGTGACAGCTCCCAAGATGCCTGGGGTTAGCGGGCTGGCAAAGGTGACCGGGAGGTGGACACACACCCACACTCACACCCACAGATACTCACAGATACACACAGCCGCTGCCCCAACAAGCAGTGACCCTGCTGCCTGGACAAAGAGGTGGGGGCCGGTGCCTGGGTACCAGACCTCCTGCAGTCACACCTGAGCCAGCTCTGCTCCTGCTGGGGAGGCTGTTGACAAGAAGTGCAGCCCTGGGGGAGCTCCCCAGCCCAGGACAAAGAAGAGGAGCCCAGCTGAGCTGTGTGAGGGGAGAGCAAGCCCGGGCAGCAGTCTCCATGCCGACGACACACAGCCTGGTGGAAAACCTTCCTAATGAATCAGCCCTCACAGAGGAGACGCGGGCACTCACGGGACCCTGCGGGGCGGGGCCACTGCTCCTGGGAGTTTCCGAGCCTGTGACTCTGTACGGGGGGAGTGGACAGCCTGTCTTTCTCCCGTGAAGCAGCTCAGTCAGTCTCTTCCTCCTTCACTCCCTCCTGGGTCTCCTTCCCTTCCCTTCCCCTCTCCCTTCTTCTCCCTCCCTCCCCCTTCCTCTCTCCCCCCTCCTGCAGCCTTCCTTGTGGACAACTTAAGGCAAAGGCAGCAAAAGCTTCCCGACTGGACCAATTGGGATCATTGTGATAAACTGAGACACGATGGAAGTTGTCCAAGACTCTTCCCCTTGGATCCACACCCGATGCTCACGGGAGCAGCAGATCAAACACTGTGCGCACGGTGGGGGGCCCTCCAGCCGCCCAGAGACCTTGCTCAATGGTTGGACATCAAAGAGGGCAACTTGAGGACTCAGGGGCACCTGGCCCAGGCCGGGACACCTTCAGGGACCTCCCATGAGTGACGAGGGCCGACGAAGAAGGGATGCGTCTGACGGACGGTGTCGGAGCAGAGGGTTGACGGTGCCATGGGAAGAACAGTCAGAATACTTCTCTGAAGCAAGGATGGACAGGCTGCGCCATGCCTATTTGGGGTGTGTAGTCAGGAGGGACCCATTCCTGGAGAAGGGCATCCTGCCTGACACAGCAGAGGGGCAGTGACAAAGAGGAAGGCCCTCGAACAGATGGCCAGACACAGAGGCTGTGGACAATGGAGGACAGGATGGCCTTTCTTTCAGCGAAGCAGGGGTTCACTGGGAGCTGACTCAGCAGCTCCGTACAACGCCCCCTCCTCCCTCAGCCCCTTGGGGTGCTCCTGCTGTGAGCCCACGGGAGGACTGAGGGATGATGGTGATGGTCACGCGGGGACATTGTGGGCCCTGTACATGCCGCAGGCACGGGGCTGTTCTGCTGACTGAACAGGGATGCCACCTACAAGCCAGCACCAGAGGTGCAGACAGGGTGGCTTCAGAAACTGCCGGCCATTCGTCTGGAGCAGCAGTCAGATAGAAGCCCCCCAAAGCAGCCCATCCTGGCCACTGACCACACACACACACACACACACACACACACACACACGCACACCAGCTGAGAGCAGGGCAGAGAGACGCACTCTCCCCGAGCCTGCCCAGTAGCCAACAAGGATTCTAGAGGACACCCTCTTGGACACAGGCCTGGCCACTGGGCATCCAGGGTTCGCGTCCAACCCACCACTTCCCTGTCAGCTCAGGACCCACTGCCTGCATGGAGCACATGGGTGGACGGGCAACACCCTTCCACGTCCCACTGGCAGCTTGACTCTCCAGGCTCTCTGTGATGGGTTGTCTCAGCCTCCGGGGGACCTCCTAGGGCATCCTGGGGACAGGAGGGCTCTGTAAGTCTGAGCCAGGTTCCCTGATGTCAGCTGCCAGCACCCCCCCCCCAGGGTGGAGACCCTAAAGCAAGTGGGGAGGGGCTGTGCATTGAGGCTGGGGTGGCACTGCCCTCTGGTTTTCTCCACAGAAAGCTAGCTGTCTCCCAGACAGAATCTGGAAAATGCATTATGCTAATTAGCAGGGGAGCAGTCCAAGGCCTGCAAATGCAAAGGGGTTGCAGAGGGGGGCCTCACAGAGCTGCCTCCATGTCTGCTGAGCTGCACCCCTACGCACACTGGCTATACACACGTGTGCATGCCTACACACATGCATATTCCCCTGAAACGCTCACATGCACTCCCGCACTCTCCATGCACTCACATGCACTCTGCACACCCATGCACACATCCGTGCTTCCCACAAGTGTACATATGCATCTTCACATGTGGGAATCCACACCTGCATGCTGCAAGCATGCACACATACCCACCCATGCACATCTTGTATGTAGGCAGGCCTCACCCACATGCAGGCACAGGCTTGAGCACATGTGTTCACAGTCGTGGTAATGTGTGTGGCCCCTTCCCCAGGTATGAAGTCCTGACTGTGGCTTTGCAAGAACCCAGACTCTGCTCATGGGAACCATTTCTCAGGTTCCCGGGACCTTGGGGGAGACAGCACGGGAGTTAGAGGCTCGGCTGGCACCCAGTGCCCTGGCCCCATACAGCCCTCTTCCTGGGCACCTGCCCTCTCTAGGAGGCTACCTTCTCTGCAGACTCCGAACCAGCTCTGTCCCATCCCCCAGCCCCTGTGTGACCAGACCCCTCCTCCCAGACTGTGAGAACGAGTGACACCCACCATGGACGGACCCGTTGGTCCCCCACAGTCTGTAGGGCCCATACACCCCCGCTAGCTGGATTATTTCACCCTGATGTATGGTCAGGCTGCGGGAAGGGGGGTGGCACCCACCAACCACGACAGGGGTCTCATGCATCCCTTGTGAGTGAGTGAAGTCTGAACATCGGGGTCTGACTGGCTGGATCTGGGAAGTAAATGGCCGGGCCTGTCTTCCCAGGGACCACCGGGGGCCTCCTGCCTGCTTTGGTGAGCAGCCTGCAGTGTGCACATGTCTGTGAGTTTGCGTGTCTGTGTTTGAGTGTGTGCTTGTGTGTCTGTGTGTGTTTGTGTGTGTGTGTGTGAGTCTGTGTGCGTGAGTGTGAGTGTGTCTGTGTGTCACTAGTGTGTCCCCTGTGTTAGAAGGAGCCCTATCTACCCATCCAGTGGGGGTCACTCTCAGGACTCCTGTCTTCTCGCTGCCCTTGGGAGTCGCAGCACCAGGGACCCACCCACTCGCCCCCCCTGCCCTCCTCCCCCCACCCCCGCACCACAGGAGATAAGCAGCCAGGTCAGGGCACAGTTCTCAACCACCCCCTCC
>PVJH01032963.1:0-14113 GCA_004026705.1 Nesogale talazaci | reverse complement strand
GCAAGACGCAGATGTGACACGGCCTGGTCGGCTGAACGTGAGGCAGACTGGAAGCACTAGCGGGTGAAGCGCCAAGACTGCAGCTCTCAGTGTGCATCAGGATTTGAGGTCAGGAAAACCAAAATCCTCACGACGAGACCAATAGGTAACATCATGATACACGGGGAAAGTGAGGTTGTCCAAATAAATCATCTTGCAGATATAAACATCTGCTTGGATCCAGAACCACAGACTGCCAGAAGAACAAATAAATCTGCCTTGGAATAAGAATGGCCCGCGTTCTCCTTAGAGCGGCGGCTGGAGTGGGGACCCACAGGCCGACTGGAGACCCTGGACATTTCGTTTCAGAAGGGTTACCAGAAAAGAGCGAGACAGCCAGGATGCAGCAGAGCACCAGCGAAGCGCATGCCGTTTCTCTAGCTCTTGAATGCTTCCTCTCCCCCCTCCATTATCATGACCCCAGTTCTACCTCACAAATCCGGCTAGACTGGAGCATGTATACTGGAACAGAGAAGAACTCTCAGCACATGGACTCCAGGACAGGTACACCGCTCAGGAACAGTCATGGGAGTGGTGTTAGCAGGAGGGCAGGAGGAAGGTGTGAGGAGAAGGAGGAGAAACAGGGAACTGACCATAATGATCGACACAGAAACATCCCCACCCCAAGGGGACGAACAACAGAAATGTGGGCCAAGGAGGCAGTGGAGGGTGTCAGACATGAAAATAATAGTAATGTACAGTGTATCAGGGGCCCACGAGGGGGGGAGGATTGGGGAGGGAGAGAAAAACGCGGAGCTGACACCAAGGGGTCAAGCAGAGAGGAAGTGTTTTGAAAACAATGATGGCAATCTGTGTACAAAAGTGTTTGAGACAACTGATATATGGATTGTTACAAGAGCTGTAAGAGCCCCCCAATAAAATGATTTATTAATAAAAAGAAAGAAAGAAAGCCGACTTCATAGAGTTGGCGAAGACTAAATTAATGTCCTCATTGCTTAGGGCAATGCGAGGCACATAGTTAGCCATCCTAAATCTTAGAGTGCCTTCACGTATATGACTTTGGACTTATAGGACATTGACCTAGATGACTTGGGACAAATAGTTTAACTTCTCGAAGGTTCTTTTTTCCTGCCACTAGAACCAACTTGTAAGAGTTCTTGCATCATTGCAGTGCGGGGCGGATGAAGTGGGGAAAAAGACTTGAAAAGCACTTCGCACGCTGTGCGGTAGATGTGCTTGTTGCTATTAGACGTCCTTGTATCCCGACCGACTCACAGTGACCCAGAAAGCAACAGAATAAAACACTGCCTGGTCCAGTGTCAACCTCACAGTCGTTACTACGTTTGAGCCCATGGCTGTAGCCACCCTACCAAGTTGTTTCATCAAGGGCCTTCCTCTTCCCCCCACTAGACTGTGACAGTCACCTTCTCTGGTGTCCATTTGAGGATGAAGAGTGTAGGGGCGGAGTCTAGCCTGTCAATCTGGAGACAGCTAATGAGACTTCTGTGGGGACATGGCCTTCTCCTGAGAATTCTGGGAAATCCGACTGTATTTCCTCCTTGGAGGTGAGAGGCTCATGACCCAGTCCCTTAGAGATGCTCTATTGACAAGGCACCAGGCTGGGGAGGCATTGCAGCTGACGAGACACATGGCAGCAGGCTGATAGACCCCGAGCCCTGGAAACTGGAGGAGCCACGAGGAGACCCCTGCCAGCGCTGAGATGCTTCTACCGCCTCTGGATACACAAGACTCTGCACCCACTGGCCTGTGATTGCCCTGGTGTCATTGCGTGTGCTTCATGAGTCTGAAGAGGACTTTATAGATTGCAATTGGACATATGGGCTAATATCCGATTTATGACCTTGGCTGGACAGGGTTGGGATGTTTTCTCAGTGTTCAATTGCTCTTGTATAAATACCTCTCTCTTATATACATATGCATGTTTATGAATTTGTTTCTCTAGTCTACCCAGGCTAACACATGTGCCAAGCAAGATGTTCTATTTCCAGCACTGGTTTCTCCTGATAGCATGCCCAAGGTAGGTGAGACAAAGTCTCCCTATCCTTGCCTCTAAGGAACATTCTGCCTGTCCTTCCTCCAAGACAGATTCGTTTTTCTAGCAGTCCACCCTTCTTTCAATAGTCTCTGCCGTCACCATAATTGAAATGCATCAATTCTTCTGCAGTGGTCTTTATCCATTGTTCAACTCTCATATGCATATGAGGTGACAGAAAAGGCCATTGAAAAGGTCAGGTGTCTCTTCGTCCTCCAAGCGACATCCTTGGGGTCCACCCTGCATTTAGTAAGGCTTCGTCAGCTGCATATTGCAGGCTGTCAATTCGTCTTCCTCAAATCCTGATGTGGAGTTTTTCTTCATATAGTCCATCTTATTTCCTGACTATGCAGATTGACTAAAGGACACAATACAATGACGCAAGCTTCTTGATTTTAAACCACGCAGCATTCCCTTGTTCTGTTTGAGGGACTGCCACTTGGAACCACGTGCAGGTTCCACAGGAGCTCAATGAAGCGTTCTGAAATTCCATTTTTTGACGGTTTGTTTTAAAACTCCCCCCCTTTTTAAAAAAAATCATTTTATTGGGGGATCATACAACTCTTATCACAATCCATCCATCCATCCATCCATCCATGTGTCAAACACTGAGGAAGCATTTAAGAACTAGAGGAAAGATGTCTGTTTCATCGTTGCTACACTGCACCCTGACTGGCTATTCTCCTCCCTGCAAGCCTCTGTCAGGGGATGTCCAGTTGCTGACAGATGGGCTTTGGGTCTCCGCTTCACACTCCGCTTCATTCACCATGATATATTTTCTTCTTTGCTGGCTGATATCTGATCCTTTCAACACCTTGCAATCACCCAGGCTGGTGTGCTTTTTCCATGTGGGTTTTGTTGCCTCTCAGCTAGATGGCCATTTGTTTACCTTCAAGCCTTTAAGACCCCAGACACTATATCTTTTGATAGCCGGGCACCATCAGCTTTTTTCACCACATTTGGGTATGCACCCATTTGTCTCCAGTGTTCTTATCAAGAAGGAGGGCATCATGGAATGCCAGCTTAATAGAATGAAGTGTACTTGCATTGAGGGAGTACTTGAAATTCCATTCATTAACACAATGCTTAACACAATGGATGGATGGATGGATTATGATAAGAATTGTACGATCCTCCAATCAAATGATTAAAAAAAAAAGAAAAAGAAAATATACAGTTCAATGGTTTCCAGTATACCCACAGGATTGTACAACCAATACTGTAATCAATTGTGCAGCATTATCATCACCCCTCCCCCCCCAAAAAAAAAGACACTCATGCCCATTAACAGTCAGTTACTCCCCATTACTCCCTCTCAGCCCTGGATAACCAACCACTAATCTATGACGTCTGTCTCTGTAGAGCTGCCTCTTTTGGACCTTTTAAATAGGTGGGATTGTGTAGTATGGGGGCTGTGGTGATTGCCGTCTTTCACTTAGCATAGTGTTTTTAAGCTTCTCCACAGTGTAGCATTTATTAGGACTCGATTCCTTTCTGTGCGCACGTAAAATGACTCTGTATGAATGTGCCATGCTTTTTTGTTTGCTTGTTTGTTTTTGTTTTTGTTTTTTTTTTGGCATCACTGCTCTCCGGTGGTGGGAATAGAAGGCCCAGCCCCACTGCTGGAATTGAACCTCAGTCCCAGTGGGCCGCAGTCCTGCGCACAACCACTATGCCACCGGGGCTCAGCCCTACCATGCTTTTATTGATCCAGTTCATTAGGAGATGGCATGGAGGGGGAGGGGAAATGTCTGAATTTGGACACATCTGTGTACAAGTTTTGGTCTAGGCGTAAGTTTTCAATTCGTTGGCAGCAGAATGGCTGGATTCTATGGAGACGCGCTGCCAAACCCACCTGAGTGTATGACGGTTCTACTTCCTCCACATCTTCTCGAACACCTGTCATTATCTGATTTTTTAAAAAAATCATAGCCATCGGGCTGAGCCCTGGTGGCGTAAGTGGTTGAGTGTGGGACTGCAGCCCGCGGGCTTGGCGGTTCAAATCCAGTGGCGGCTCTCAGGAGCAGCACCACTGGAAGGCAGTGATGCCCAAAAAAAACGAAAACAAAAACAAAAACAAACAAAAAATCATAGCCATCTTAGTGGATGCCATAGTTCACTGCAGTTTAATTTTTCTCCAGCTGCTTGCTTGATTTATTTTCTCATTTCCCCCCACTAAAAATGTATTTGAGTTTAGGAAAACTCAAATTGTATTGTCTCAGGACAATCGTCGGAGGAGTTCTACTACACTCTCAGGGTCCAGGAAGTCTAGAGCCTATAAGAATATGAAAATCCTTTCTGTATTTCCTTCCATTTGATCAGGATTCTTGAATAGTTCAAAATGTCCAGGAATGGCAGCCAGGCACCAGCCACATCTTTTGATCTCACGGCAAAGGAAACAGTTACTTATGGAAGAATTAGTCACACGTTCCCTATCCTTCTGTTCCCGACTCTCCTTCCTCTGTTGTTCCAGCTGGCTAGAGACTGACTGTTGTATGTTAGACGACCGCTTGCAAGCTTCGAAGACCCCAAGCACTACTCAATTAGCAAGGAGGTAGAACAGAAGCACTAAACACTTTATTAGGTTAATTGACTGGGATGTCCCATGACCTTAAACCTCCAAGCCAAATGTGTTGGCCAGGTTGACTAGAGAAACAAACCCAGTGACAGGCATATATGTGTAAGAGAGAGTTTTATATCAAGAAATAGTTATATATCAAGAAAACATCCCACCCCAGTCCAGATCGAGTCCACAAGTCCAATACTAGTCCATAAATTCCACCTCAGACTCACGCAGCTACATGCAGTGATGCAGAATGCAGGAAGTACACAGGCTGGTGGGGGCAGAGTCTTGTGGATCCAATGGCGGTGGAAGCATCACAAGAATTTGGCAGGTTTTGGCCATGTGGCTCACCAAAAGGAAGGTGAAAAGCAGAGAGGGTGGGGGCTGGAGAGAGATTCCCAGGGCCCTCCTTATGGAATACCATTAACAGGTCTCAACACTTATGTCTTCAAGTTGACACGAAGTTATGTAACTACCACACCAAGAAACCAAATCCCATGAGATTTTTGGTTATGCAAGCATCCTCAGCATCATCTCTTTCTTCTTTTTTGGTCCTTGTCATACATACATCTATTGCCCAACTTTAGCCAATTCAGCTTTTTGTTTTGTTTTGTTTTTTGGGGGGCATCACTGCTCTCCGGTGGTGGGAGTAGGAGACCCAGCCCCACTGCTGGAATTGAACCTCCGTCCCAGTGGGTCGCAGCCCCAATTCAGCTTTTTATAGTTAAAGAGTTTATTGACAATTTAGAATAATAAACTGGGGCTGAGTCCCGGTGGCGTAGTGGTTGAGTGTGGGACTGTGGCCCACGGGCTCGGCGGTTCAACTCCAGCAGCAGCTCTCCAGGAGCAAGGCTGGGTAGCTCCCATCACCACCAGAGGGCAGTGATACCCCCCAAAAAACCCAAAACAACAACAACAAAAAATAGAATAATAAACTGTAGAAACCTATTCTTAATACATTTCCATTGCCTTTAATCCTTCTTTCCTCCTATCCCTTGTAAATACTAAATTTCATCTCTCCATATTTGCCTTTTCTTGTCTTTTTATTTAAATGCAGTCCTATAATAGTCATCCTTTTGTGATTATTTTATTTCTATCCGCTTAATATCTCCAAGTTCTCTCCTTATTGCAGCATATATCAAGTCTCACTACTACTGCTCAGCAGTAGTAATCCATTGTATGTATGTGTATATATTTTCTACATCTATTCATCTACTGATGAACATTTAGGTGATTTCCACCTTTGGACTATGATGAACAGTGCTGCAGTGTACATTGGTAAAGAAGCTTCTTTTTGAGTTTCTGCTGTCAAGTATTTGGGAGTAAGTATACCTAGGAGTGGACTTGCTGGCCATAGAGTAATTCTAATTTTAGTGTAATTTTTGGAGGAAATGCCATCCTGTTTTCCACAACAGCAATAAATAAGAGTTCCAATTTTCCATATCCCCGCCAACAATTATCATGATCTGTTTTGTTGTTGTTATTGTTTGTTTATGTCTTCATCTGTGCCATCCTAATAAAATGAAACAATATTTCAATGTGGTTTTGATTTAGGACCGTTTAAAAAATGTATTCTGGGAGCCGGGAGTTAGTGGAGGGATCTGAGGACCCAGCCCCAATCTCAACTACGTGGACTGTCGCCCCTCCCCCCAGAAGAATTTACTTTAGAGGACAGCACTGAAGCTGCAGCTCAGGGAGAGGGATATGTCTGATCAGAGCACACGGGAGCAAATGAAGGGGGAGGAGAAGAGAGAGTGGGGTGCACCCTGGTCCACCGAGCCTTAAAGACGATCTCTCTGCTCAGAACAGCCAAAGCACAGAAAGGACCATATGGCCAGCCCCACTATGAGACACAACATCCCTCGCTGACCCAAGGCCCTATGGGGACAACATTGAAGACCCAAGGTCGGGATTGCACCCCATCTGACCCCACCACATCGAGGCAAAACACTAAGGGTGTGCAGCAGAACAGCTGGGGAGGCAGAGCATTAAGGTCCCAAAGGAGTGCCAAGGACAGATATTACAGCCAGGGTTTGGCACCCCATTGGACTCTACCCGAGGACACTCTTCGAGGTCAACAAGCAGTCTTTGAGCTATTTACAGATTTTCTTTTTTTGGGGGGGGCATCACTGCTCTCCGGTGGTGGGAGTAGGAGGCCCAGCCCCACTCCTGGACTTGAACCTCCGTCCCAGTGGGCTGCAGTCCCGCGCACAACCACGACGCCACCGGGGCTCAGCCCCGGATTTTCTTTATTATTACTTAATCATATATTTTTTCTGGAGTTTTGTTGTCATCATTTTGTTTTCATTTGTCGCTTCATCTTGCTATGTCTTGTTTTTTTTGCGTGCATATTATTTATCTATGCAGGTCTCTCTAGATAAGATAGGCTCGATGAATAGTCTGGAGGAGAAAACAATGGGATGGATGATTCTGAGGGGACAAGGCCCACATGGAAGAAGGTGGGGGAAGGAGGTGGTGTTGACCCACGCAGGGACAAGGGAATAACAAGTGATCCCAAATCAGTGGCAAGGAGGGTGTGAGAAGCCTGGGAGGGACTGATCAAGGGCAGTGTGTAACCAAGAGGAATGACTGAAATGCAAATGAAGACTGAGCACGATAGTGGGACAAGGGGAAAGTAAAAGGAACTAGAGGAAAGAACTAAGAGGCAAAGTGCATTTATAGAGGTCTACATATAGGCATATACATAGGTAAATATATTTACATATGATGATGGGGAAATAGATCTATGTGCCTATATTTATAGGTTTAGTATTAAGGCAGCAGATGGACATTGGACCTTCACTCAAGTACTTCCTAAATGCAAGAACACTTTGTTCTACTAAATTGGCATTCCATGATGCTCCCCTTTCCAACACAAGCACTGAAGACAAATGTGTGCATGAGCAAAAGTGGTGAAAAAAAGCTGATGGTGTCCAGCTATGAAAAGATATAGATAGGGCTGAGCCCCGGTGGCGTAGTGGTTGTGCGCGGGACTGCGGCCCACTGGGATGGAGGTTCGATTCCAGCTCCACGGAGCAAAGGCTGGACCTTCTACTCCCACCACCTGAGGGCAGTGATGCCCAAAAAAACAAAAAAAAAAACAAAAACAAAAAGAAAAGATGTAGTGTCTGGGGCCTTAAAGGCTTGGAGGTAAACAAGTGCCCATCTAGCTCAGAAGCAACAAGGCTCGGCCTGTGTGATCACATGGTGTTAAAGGGATCGGGTATCAGGCATCAAAGACCTACAAATTTTATCATTGTGAATGAGGGGGAGTACAGATTGGGGGCCCAAAGGCCATCTGTATGTAGGTAATGGGGCATCCCCTTACAGAAGGATCACAGGGAGGGGATGAGCCAGTCCTTGTGCAGTATAGTAATGATGAAACATAGAACTTTCCTCTAGTTCTTTAATGCTTCCTCTCCCCACTATCATGATCCCAATTTACCTTTTTAAAAAAATTTTTTTCCAACTCTACCTTATAAATCAGGCTGGACCAGGGGATGTACACTAGTACAGATAGGAACCAGAAACATAGGGAATCCAGGACAGATGATCCCTTCAGGACCAGTGGTGAGAGTCGCGATACTGGGAGGGTGGAGGGAAGATGGAGCAGAAAGGGGGAACCGATTTAAAAGATCTACGTAAACCTCCTCCCTGGGGCACAGACAACAGGGAAGTGTGTGAAGAGAGACATTGACAGTATAAGATGTGAGAAAATAATAATGACTTATAATTTATCAAGGGTTCATGAGGGAGGGGGTGGTGGGGAGGGAGGGGGAAAATGAGGAGCTGATACCAAGGGCTTAAGTAGAAAGCAAATGTTCTGAGAATGATGAGGGCAACAAATGTACAAATGTGCTTGGCACACAATGGATGTGTGTATGGATTGTGATAAGAGTTGTGTAAGCCCCCACTAAAAAGATTTTTTTAAAATGTATCCTTTAGGGCTGAGCCCCGGTGGCGTAGTGGTTGTGCGTGGGACTGCGGCCCACTGGGACGGAGGTTCAATTCCAGCAGCGGGGCTGGGCCTCCTACTCCCACCACTGGAGAGCAGTGATATCCCCCCCCCCAAAAAAAATGTATTCTTTAAATAATTTATTTGATGAGAGTAGAAAACATCCAAGAAAAACAAAGTCCATGATGATGTGACTTAGGAGGAATGGATTATAGGCACCCGTCTCAGAGAGCCTTTAGGAGGGCCGGGTTTTCATTTGCTTCTTGTTTTTTCTCCAAAGGCTCTTTACTTCCCAAGGCTCCTTATTTCCTGTTAGCTTCTATGCCTCCTCCTGAGGAGCATCTAAGGCAGGCATCTCTCCTTGACCTGCTTCCAGGTCCCTAGGGAAGACTGTCAAAGAGAGGATTTCTAGCCTGGCCAAACCTGACCTTGTCTTCCCTTGGAGCAGTTGAGGTTATCAGAAGCGTCAGCCTAAAGGAAGTTGGCACGGAAGAGTCCATTTCGGGCCTGAAATCCTGCTGGCTCCCAGGGCCTTGTGGAACAGCTACACGGAGTCCTTGGAAACGATCTCACGGGGGAACCTCACCTCGTTTCCCAGCACGTCCTTTCTGCAGACCTTTCAGATCGTGATTTTCTAGTTGCCGGGGAGGCCGGACCTCTTCTCATATGGCTTTGAAAGTCTTTTGCCCATTTAAAAAATAGGATTATTTGTCTTTCTCATTATGCCTCATCAGTATTTTTGTTTATTCGTTTCTTGTCAGATATATGACTTCTGGAGAAATTCATTCTCCCGGTTGGGAGTTTGTCTTTTCTCTCTCTCTCTCTTTTTTTTTTCATAAAGTCTTTTCATGAACAAACATTTTGCAATTTGTAGGAAGCTGTTCTTCCAAGAAATTGTACAGCTTTGGGTTTTAGTTGTTAAGTTTACATCCGAATCCGTTTTTAATTTGCGTTTGGTGTGAACAGTATAAAGCATAAGTCCTGTTTTCATTTTGGTTTGGCTAGTTAGAAGTCCAATTTCCCCAGCAATCATTTTTTTTTGAAGATAGCCTTCTTCCCCCATCAGGCGGACTTGACACTCTGGTGATGTGTGAGAAACCACAAGCTCATCAGTTCAAACCCACCAGCTGTCAGAAGGAAAAAGATGAAGCCAGCAGCTCTTGCAAAGACTTAAGTCTCAGAGAGCTTCCGGAGTGGTTCTGTTCTGTCCTACAGAGCTGGTATGAGTCAGAACAGACTCGATGGCACTGGATTCCTTCCTTCTTTTGATCAATGTGTGGGTATGTTTCTAGACTCTCAGTTCTATGACATTAGTCTAGATGTCTGTTGTTCTACTGGTGCCAGGCTGTTTTGAGGACTGTAGCCTTATAGTATGCTTCCAAACAGGAAATGTGAGTCCTCTCACCTTCTTCTTCTCCTTCGACATTGTTTTAAGGAGGAGTCTCTTGCCAGTTCATAGAAAGCTGAGGACTGGTTTTACTGTTTCTGTGAAGAAGGCGGTGGGAATGGTGATCAGGATCGCGCTGAATCTGTAGGTCGCTCTGGGTAGTAGTGGCAACTCACTGTTAAGTCTTCTAATACACAACCCTGGATCATCTTCTCCTCGATTTAAATCTCCTTTGTTTTCTTCCATCAGTGGTTTGTGAAGTTCACTGTTTAAGTTCTTCATACTGGGCTTAGTTACCTAAGGCTGCGATAAGAGAAAGACCATGAGGAACTGATTGCAATGATTGACCTATAACCCTCACCCCCCCGCCCCTACACCCCAAAGGGGGAAAAACGACAGTAATGTGAACAAAGGTAGACAGCGGGTGGTGTAAGACAGGAAAATATTAATAATTTATCAAGGGGTTATGAGGATGGAATGGTGGAGGAGGGAGGGTAAAAAGAGGAGCTAATACCAACAGCTCAAGTAGAAAGAAAATGTTTTGAAAATGATGATGACCACCTGTGGACAAATGTGCTTGATACCATGGATGTATGGATGGCTATAAGAGTTGTAAGAGCACTCAGTAGAATGATTAATGAAAAAGGAAAAAAGAAATACCATAAACGGTATTTAACAAACACCGTTGACTTTAACAGACAGAAATTCGTTCTCTCACTGCTTAGGTGGTTAGAAGTCTGAATTTAGGGCAGCAGTTCTTTTTTTTTTTTTTTTGGGGGGGGGGAGGGGGCATCACTGCTCTCCGGTGGTGGGAGTAGGAGGCCCAGCCCCACTGCTGGAATTGAACCTCCGTCCCAGTGGGCCGCAGTCCCGCGCACAACCACTATGCCACCGGGGCTCAGCCCCGGCAGCAGTACTTAATCTGTGGGTTGCAACCCCTTTGGGGGTGGAATGACCCTTTCGCAGGGGTTGCCAAATTCATAACAGTAGCAAAGTGACAGTTATGGAGTAGCAATGAAAATCTTGTTATGGTTGGCGGTCACCCCAACATGAAGAACTATATGAAAGGCATTAGGAAGGTTGAGAACCGCTGCTCTAGGGGAAGGCTTCTCTGTTGCCTCTGCAGGAAAGTCTTAATCTCCTTGAGTTTCTGCTCCTGGGTGACCTTTGTGTGGCTTAGCATCCACCTCTTTGCTTATTTCTACTTCTTTCCTTTGCTTGATTAATCTTTTATATCTCAAAAGAGATGGACTTACTCCCACCACCGGAGAGCAGTGATGCCAAAAAAAAAAAAAAAAAGAGAGAGATGGACTTAAAACATACCCTAGACTAATAACATAACACAACATTAGCAGAAACAACCCATTCCCCAGTGGGAATATAACCACAGATATAGAAGTTCAGATTTAAAACACACAATTTTGGGAGGAACACACAATTCAATCCATTACTTTCCATCCTTTGTCTCCCTCAAATTCATGTTTTTGCCACATGCCAAACACATTTCACCCCATCGCTATCACATTAGCCTCCAAGTCACACCGAATTTAAAACTCATCTTCTGGATCATCTAAATCAAATATGAGTGAGATTTTCGGGGTATCCCTTCCTTTTGGCAAAATCCCTCTTCATCTGTGAACCTGTGAAATCTAGACTACAAGGTCCATACGTGTTTCCAAAGCACACGTATATGAGAGAGAAAGAAAAGATAACAGGCACCAGATAAGTCGGAAGCCCAGCAGAACAACGTACCTTAACACCCAAAGCTTAACCATAGCCTCTTGTTGTCTGACACCATCTGGCCAATGGCCAGTGGCCTGGGTCTCGACCACACCATCTGGATTCTGGGTGGAGGTCTCTGGACCCTGGATTTCAGCCTCACCTGTAGTCTCACTGACAGGGCTCTTCTGCTTCCTTGGCTATGTGGGTGGCCCCATTTTTTCTAGTCTGAGTGACAATCCCACTCTCAGCTCAGGCCTGGTTCTTCTTAGGGCAGTAACCTCATCCTACTGGCTCTTGAGGGCCAACTTGGTGAACCTCTCTGACTGTAGAATGTAAGGAACCAAGGCTGCCCCGTCTTGAGACTCCTGAGGCTGCAGCCCCACCCTGTGAGATAGAATTATTGCTGCTTCCTGTGTTCCTTCCAACAGTTCTGTGGATCTTCAAGTGATTCCAGGGTTGGTCTTTTTCTTTTCTTTGAAGACAACAGATGTGGTTCCTTTGGTATGTTTTCTGCCTGAAGAATTCCAAGAGACACATGTGTTCTTCCTACCCGCCCCCCGCCCCCCCCCATTCTTTCTCTTCTCCCTGCAGTCCATTTTCTACCACAGTCATTGGTTAGATCCATCATCACAGGCTTAAACTTCTGAAAGTAAAGATGGTGTGGCCACATCCTTGGTAAAAATTCTAGGACACGTGCCGTAGTCTGTTTCACTGAATTTCCCAAGTCTTTAACGTTTGTCGTCGCGCTGCACAGTTCATTTCTAAGTCCATCTCTTTGTGTGTGTGTGGGGGGGGGGGGCGTGGGGCATCACTGCCCTGGTGGGAGTAGGAAGCCCAGCCTTGCTCCTGGAGAGCTGCTGCTGGATTTGAACTGTCAACCCTGTGAACCGCAGTCCCGCGCACAACCATTACGCCACTGGGGCTCAGCCCATCTGAGTCCATCTCTTGCTTCTTGAGTTTCACTTCCCATGGCGAGCAGGAAGCATGTTGCTCCTTCAAAACCTTGCTTGTAAATTTCTGGGCCAGCTCTCCACGTTCATCACTTCCAGGCTCTATCTTGCACCCATCCTTTGAACATCATTCAGACAAGTTGTAACTGCAGAAAAAGTTTTACCCATCCTTCTTTGTCCAATTGCGTGCCCATCATTTTCCTTTGGAAGCACAGTTAGCATCCACCTGTCGTCTGTTTGGGG
Organism: Nesogale talazaci; assembly: GCA_004026705.1. Classification (NCBI taxonomy): domain Eukaryota; kingdom Metazoa; phylum Chordata; class Mammalia; order Afrosoricida; family Tenrecidae; genus Nesogale; species Nesogale talazaci. Next base: position 1,240 of record PVJH01032963.1, on the reverse strand, counting down.
GCAACATGCGCAGTCTCTAAAACAATAGAGACTTTCTCTATGGCTCTCCTCATTTCATTCCAAGCTCTCCCTAGAGTTCCCTTTAAATCCATAGTTCCACCAACAGTCTAGACGAGGCACTTCTAGACTCACTGTCCACCCACTCACTCGTTCCCATTGAGTCGATCCCAACTCCCCACAACTTTGAAGACTTTTCCAGTCTCTACCCCTATCATAATTTCCAAACCACCCATATCAAATTTCTTAGGTACTTGCTAGATACCAGACTCTGTCTTAGTTCTTTCAGGCTGTTATCACAGAAATACCACAAGGGGATGGCTTTAACAAACCAAAAATGTATTTTCTCACAGTTCAGGAGGCTAGAGGAATTCAGAGCGACCACTTCAGGCGACGGCTTTCTCACTCTATGTATCCCAGGAGAAGGTTCTGGTCTCCAGCTAGTATCTGTGGGCCTACCTTCCTTGGAGATCTCCGTATGTCTTGACATTCATCTTCCTCTGAGTTTTGGAGGTTCTCCGCACAGGAACCCCAGGTCCAAAGGACTCTTCCACTCCCAGGTCTTCTTCCTCTATAGCAGTAGGTCCCTCTCTTTCTGCTCCCTTCTCTCTTTTCATACCTGGTAAGATAGAAGGTGATGCAGGTCAGACCCCAGGTCAACTTCCCCTTACACGGGAGTAAGGCTGTGACCAGAGTGTGAGTGATGACGTAAAGGAGAACGATACATCTGTCCCACTCAAATCCTGCCTCGTCAATATAACAAGCACAAACGAATCCTCTTTAACCTCACCTCATCCTGCCCCATTAACCAGAGGCAGAGGGTAGAATTCATAACAAATCTCAGAGTGGAGACTGACCACACAATCCTGGGAATCACAGCCCAGTCAAGTGGATGCCTATTTCAAGGATACAATTGGATCCATGACCAGCTCCCTAGTAAGATGTATCCCTAGGTATTTCATTTTGTTGGATGCTGTTGTAGATGGACAGGCTTCCCTCTCAAGATGTCTCCTTGCTGGTGAATAGAACTTCAACCAATTTTTGTTTCTGGACCTTGCCCTGCAATTTTTGCTAAATTCCTTTGTTAGCTTGAGAATTTTTCTTGTAAACCCTTTGGCCTTTTTCTACTGTAGGATACTATCCTCTACAGAGATAACTTCTTCTTCTGGATACTTTTCATTTCTTTTTTTCTTGTCATACTGCTCCTAATAACACATTGCATCGGAGTGGTGAAGCCCTTAGT
>PVJH01032962.1:0-22096 GCA_004026705.1 Nesogale talazaci | reverse complement strand
TAGACCCTTCTGACAGGAGCGAGGCCGGCACTTCCTTTGCACCGGACATATTTAAGGTAAACACACAAGGCAACGGGGACATACGATGGGGCCATTTATTGCCTCTAGGTAGTGAGCGACAAAGTACTTCTAAGTATGTCACCAGAGGCGATGCCTCGGGCCGAGACGAGCTTCACGCTCTCATTCAAAATTATGGATGTTGCCCTGCCAGTGGATCAGGAGATCGTTGGCGCTATAAAACAAGTCAGGCGTGAGAAACCACTCTCGAACAAAGGATCTCAACCTTGGACGCGCGTTCGGCATCATTCATTGTCTTAGAGACAATTGTAAGACAAATCTCGGGGATAAGGAGCTGCGTTCTCCGGGATTTGTGATAAATATATTCCACCCAAACTCCAGGCTGCAGCACTGCAGGGCTTTTTTTTTTTTTTTTTTTAAACATAAACGATTTAGGCCTGTCACTGGCCATTAATAAAAGAGCGCAGAGAAAGCGCTCAGCATTCAGAAGCCCAGCCCCAAACAAATGCGTGACAATAGATGGATTCAGGTATTCTGTCCACAGGAAAGCGGGCTTCATTGTTCTAAAATGGATCAGGATTTCTTTTGTCCTGATGTTAACAGTTGGATGCATTTGTTCCGACACAAAAGGGATTCGGCGCGCCTTGTGCGGGGGACCAAAGGGGAGTTTTGGATCTGATCACCAAACGTTGTGTCTGTCGGACTTCTCCCCAAGTTCTGCCAATGCTCGCATCTTTACCGATGATGCTGTCAAGGGTTGGAGGACACTGACCTGAAATCTGATCTCTAATTGGTCGTGTCCTCACTCAGCAAGGCTGAGTCCAGCATCTCAAGCTAAGGCTGGGAGCTTGAGGGGTCACAGCTGGCCAGGACGGGGCAGGGCTCCTAACCTTGGGCTTAGTTTCAGCAGGGGCTGGCATCCTGAGAGCAAGAGCATCTTGAAAGGAGAGGAAAGGTTGGAGTAATCTGACTCAAGGTTTGCAGGGACTCCTGCCAGTCAGTGGGATATGGGGAAGAGCTCAGGCAGGGGCGAGGAACATCATGGCTTCAGTCCCAATCAATACATTGTGGACCTAGTCTGTCCACAGTCACTGCAGGGCTAGGAGAAGGCCGTAGCAATGACACCAAGGCCTCTGACCCCTGGACTAGCCACTCCCTGCTGACAGGGTACCTTGAGGTACCTATCATATTCTCTTTCCTGGGTGGGAAACTACCTGTAATAGAAGGAGCACTGGGACTGCGGTTGGGTAAGTGTTGAACTGTTAACTATAAGGTCAGAGGTCCAAACCCACCAGTTGCTTTGAGGAGGAAAGATGAGGCTGTCTGTTGCCATAGAGAGAAACAGTGACGTCTTTGGAAGCCCAACTGATCGACTTGAAGGCAGCGGGTTTTTCCTCCTGTATCAGACTCGGTTCTAACCATTACCACGGTTTTCTGTCAATCTCATTTTACAGACAAGGCAATGGAGGCACAGAGCTATCAACAATCGGGGAAGGCACTGTGATTTAAACGCAGGCTGTGTTCACCACGTCACAGAGCCCACGGGAGCCACCTCCATATGATGCTGCCCCTTGGACTTGGCGATGGCCATGAGTCAAGTGTCAAAGGCCCACTCTGACGGGGTCCCCAGATTCTCAGAGAGTCAGGAAGCTCCTGTGTGAGTTAGGCTTGGCAGGTCACACTCCCGGGGACATATGCCACCCTAAGAGGGGTGAGGGTGGGGGCCCTTTTCAATGTTGGGTTTGATGAGGGGCTAGAAATGGACACCTACAACCTGAACTACAGAAGCGTCTCAGTATGGGGGCTAGCATTTAGGGGCTGGGCTCTGAGCGACCTGGGTTCCCATCTCCATTCTGTTGCGAACTAGCAATGCAACTTTAGGTAAGCCGTGATCGTCCCAAACCTCAGTTTCTCCACCTGCAAAATAGGGACAAGCGTAGAAGTAGTACATCCTATAAAGAGAGGCTGGCCGATAGATATCCGCAGTGAGGCTTTGTTGTGACCCATGACCCAAATGCACAGAAAGTGCTTATTACAGAGTCTTAGACCCAATAATTGCTCAAGCAAAGTTAGGTGTTATTAAACTGCCTCCATTTAATCCATTTTAATGAAGGCAAAACCAACTTCGGCTTCCTACATGAGTGCCAATGAAAGAAGCTGCCTCCGTGACACCACTTTCAGCCGAGGATTTAGAATTGCAAGAGAGAGAGAGAAGTAGAGAGAGACTGGCTATTTCAAGACAAGCTGTTCATGGGCAGGAGTGCTTCGCTGAGCAGGCTCTGGTACGAGTGCCCGGGGTAAGCCTCTGGAGGAGTGGTAATAGTGGATGAAGAGCTGGGATGCTGTGTGTGTTCCCCTGGTGGCCAGCACTTCTCTGGCCAGGTCTGCAGAAGGGCCCCGGGTGCTGGTCCACCTTGAACTGCATCCTGGGAAAGGGAATAATGATGTGGAGTTGGGGCTGTACATCTTCCTTTAAAAACCAGGAAGAGGAAATAAACCCAAGCAAGAAAAAGGCCATATTTTCCCCCTCTCTCCATGTTTGTGTGCTCAGCAAATTCAACGTTAGGAAAGATGTCCGGATGGTCTGGCGGTGAAGTCCTGGGGCAATAACCACCCATTTCCTGGCAGCATCTCTTACCTCTCTGTCCAGAGAGGTGAGTGTTAGACAGTGTTTGACACATGCTAGCAGGACCATTGCTCCTTTAAAGTGATAGGAATTGTGCAGATCCAGAAAGGCCCAGTGCTGAGTCTGTTGCCACTTGGCTAGTGCGGGGGGGAAAAGCCTTCCTGGCTTCTGTCTTTTTCTTTCCATTGCCCTTGCTGCCTTACTTGGGGATTTCAGAAGGAGGTGTGGCCCATTTAGCCAATGCTGTTTCTACTCAGAACTGCTCAGCAACCAAACAGAGAATGAAAGCCTGGCAGAAAGGGGGCCGACCACCCTTAAGAGCTCTGAAGTATCTGTTACCTAATAATATATATTTTAATTTCCATGACGATAAAACTGGAAAATGTCTTAATTTCTTCCTCCCTGGAGAGCACAGGGCCTGCAGTACAAAGCGCTCTGCTAACACTTTCCTGGAGTCCAGAAGCGCAATATGCACACTGGAAGGCTTCAGAGAAGATGCCAGCTTTCCCTGCCAAGCACGCCTCACCTTCCTGCCATGAACTGCAGCCCCGTCCCCTTGCTGCAGCCTGGTTGGTTGCCAGGGAAAGAAACCAGCCTCCCTTCTAAGGGATGATGCCTGACTGGGCGTTGAGGGTGGCAGGGGTGCCACTCAGAGTCACGCCCACCGCAGAGCCTTCTATTGCATATGCCCCTGGGTGGAAGGGGAAACTGCCCATTCAGGGATGTAACCTTGGAGATGAAGACATCGTCTAGGAGCACAGAACCAAGATAGGTGCACTGCACTGGGCCAGGGGTCACAGTGCATCTTTGTCAACACACCTTGGGACTCCTTCCCGCTTTGTTTACCACTCTGCCCATCCAGCCCCACCTATCACCTGGGTGCCCTCACCCACCCGTTCACAGGATGTCCTGAGTCGCCTGCTGTGCTAGCAGGAGCGCCTGGTACTTATGAAGCCCAGTTGTGGGGTGGCATCCAGGACTGGCCTTTGCCCGGCTCCGGGGCATTTATCCGTGTGTGGGGCTGTTCACTGAGGAGTGTGGGGACAAGGACTCTGAACACACCCATTGTACCCCACTGGGCAGCCAGGTGTCTGTTGGGCAGTCCTCGGTGTCTGTTGGGTGGCAGTCTTCCTGCTTCCAGGGCCTTTCCTTGTAACTTCCTGATGTCACAGCAGGCTGAGGGTAGCCTCCATCCTTCCAAGGTACTCAGCCTGCACCCATCAGGCAAGCTCTTTCTAACACCAAGCAGAACACGGATGGGCCCGGAGAGAGGAAGGCACCCAATCCTAATCCCGGGACAAACCGGGATGTGGGCATCTGCAGCTGAGCGGGAAGCGGTAAAGCTTCCCGGGACAGGCAGTTTGGGGACAGGCCTTCAGAGAGGATGGCAGAGACAGAGGAGGAGGCATCGGTGGAACGATTGGGACCACTGGGGTGGCGAAGACAAGCTGGTGGGACATGAGGGATGAGGAAGCATGGGAGCAGGGTGGCCACAGACATGCTCAGCACCTGCCGAGGCAAGGTCCCACCAAACAGGCGTCAATGGGCCACTCCGGGGTGTGAAGGAAGATTGGCTGGAGGAAAGATAGACTGCCCAGCTGCGCTCTGGCCACCTGGGCATCTGGTTTGGGGATAGAAACGTTGGTTCAAAAAGGAGAGTCAAGTCAGTGTGAAGCATCCAAGCCTGCAAGGCCCCAGAGCAAGGAGCCAGCCAGCCGGCGGCAGGGCACTTGGGCACAGCCTCCTGAACAGTAATGCGGGATCAGTGCGGAGAGACCACCTTTCCCCTTGAGCTTTCAGGTGTGGGCCTGAACATGGCTATGGGTTCAGTTCCCAGAAAGGTCATCCAGGCAGAGAGAGAGACAGAGAGAGAGAGAGACAGAGAGAGAGAGAGAGAGAGAGAGAGAGAGAGAGAGAGAGAGAGAGAGATCCTGGTGGTAGAACTTACACGGCAGAACTCTCAGCCCCAGAAGGCGAGCGCTCCCCAGGTGCCACAGCGAGTTTGCCTGCACACGCTGTTCATTAGCTTCGGTGACACAGCCACCTCCGTGGATGCATAAAAGCACATCCAATTAGCCGGGCCTACATGAATATTTGCACTCTTAAATCTTTTGCATTTCGAAAGGGTTAAAGCTTATTATTAGCATATAATTTACAGTCCTTTCTCCCAGGAAAGGAATAATGCACAGTAAATGCCACATTCATTTTAATAATACATGTTACAGTCTGTGCCCAACATCTGCACAAAGGTAAAGGAGACAGGATTTTTTTGACATGTCCCACTCTGCCATCTAAACACAGGCTTTTTGTTTCTTAAGTGACGGAAGGTTTAATCAAGAAAGCAGGCAATTCATCAATCGAAACAAGGCAGCGTGCGTGCGCCTGACAGCACACACATGGTTGTATACAGAGCAAACCTGGCCACCTGTCAACCGCACCTTTTACATCAGGATACACAAATACACCATGCGATCAATTCCCCGTCCGCTCCCATTCATTTCTTCTCTTTCTTATTATATTTTTCTTCATGCTATATTTTGTTGTCAGTCAGGGCAAGAATAGATGGAGAGACGAGGAAAGCAGTGGCTGTTTACACGCGAAGATAAAAATTTATATGCCTTTAAAGTGACTTATTTCCTCCTGGAGCACCATTATGATGGGGGTGGGGGCATTCTTTTTTCCACTTCATTCAGGAAATCCCCCTGGATGCCATTATCTGTGGCTGCACCAAGCTGCCTCCCAGATCCTCAGGATCCTCCCAGACGCTCACCCACCACCTTCCCAGTCTGTCTGAGGTGGTCGCAGGGAAACCCCAACAGAGGAACAAGGGGAGCAGGGGTCTGATATACAAGACCGCCAGGCACAAGAGCAGGGGCAGGAGAGATGAAGGACCTGGGAGACTGGATGCAGAGGTTCGACTAATGCTGCCGGCGGCTTCCACTAGAAGACACCCCCCCATATGAAGTTGAAGGGGAACCCCAAGGCCCACAGCCCATTACTGTACTCAGTGCACACAGCTAACCCAAACACCGTCCACAGCCCAGGCCGCCATGGCTCGCGTGTGAGTCTCTCAGCCGTCAAGTCTAGGCCCGCAAAGCGTTGGCACCATGAAAAAACAACCACCATTGAATATTTCTTATTGCCCAGGTGAGTTTTTTTTTTTTTACTTCCTCTCTCATCCCAATTGAAAGGTGGAAACAACGTAATCGCTATAGACGAAAGTAACATAGGTTTGCAGGTATTTGGTGGGCTCCCGAGGAGCTTGGAAATGCTTGCACGGTGACCTACGTAAAGATTCCCCACCCCTAATAAGATGAAGAGCTAGTGGCAGACATTTTATCCGGTTGGATGAAATATATAAATCACGAAACTCGTAACACTGATAATTAAATGTCCATCTTCCAACTCCAAGGAGGGCTAGATTAAATCTGCATGGCGAAAGCTGATATCCCAAACTCATTCATTATTGTTCATTGCTTGGTGTGCTCTGGTCTGGGGTCACCGTCGCAGGTGCCCATGAGGCTCGGTGAAAGAACCAGAGCCCATTCTTCTCTAGACACGTGCCGGGAGCCACGCCGGTGAGACGGTGGGGGTGTCCCTGCCCGGGCTCACCCCTGCTGGGGTGAGAGACTTTCTGGGAGGGCTCTGTGGAGGGCCTTTCCAACAAGGGGGCAACCAAGTGAGAACAACAAACACGCAAACCTATAGCCCCAGTCTTGCCCAAAGCAAAAACTAAACCTACAGGCCTGGTGGGGACACTCCCAGTCTGCCCAGGGGCAGTGCCCAGCGGGTCTCCTGTGCCCTCCTGCCTTCTCAAAAGCCACCCTGTGGCCAAGAGACTACGGATGGGCGGGTGAAGCTGTCAGTCGGCAAGCGGATTCTGTACAGAAGCAGGGTGGGACTTCCAGTACTGTGTTTCTCCTGAGCCGTGGGGATGTGAGAGAGTCCTGGCTTTATGGGTGCCCCTTTCAGTATGAGCTTGCCTCCTGTTCACTGCATGCATGGCATCGCAATGCCAGGTGAGGATGCTTCTTCAAGAGAGAGAGAGAGGAAAGTGGAAGCTCTCTGGTAAACATTCTGCACTTGGGCATTTAAATCACAATCAGAGGAAGAGCACAGCATGGAGTCCTCTACCTATAATCACCTGCTGTTAAGGGAAACCTGACCTAACGCTGACAAGACACACTTCCAGGTAAGGAAATCTCTACCACGCCTCTTCTTCCAGGTGGATGCCTAGGTCTGTCCGGGTGGACTAGAGAAACAAATCCAGACACTCATGTGTGTGAGAGAGTGTCATCTCAAAGAGCAGTTGTAAACTAAGAAAACATCCCAACCCCATCTAAATCAAGTCCTTAAATCCGATGTTACCCCACATGTCTGACACCGGTCTATAAATCCATCTTCAGACTCAGGCAACTTATGCGATGACACTGAATGCAGGAAGATCACAGGCCAGTGGGCAGGAAGTCTTGTGGCTCCAGTGGCAGTGGAAGCATCTCAGTGCTTTCCATGTGGCAACTCCAGCTCCAGGGCTCTGACGCCATCAGAGCAGCTGAGGGGTTGAACCGCTGGCCCGGTGGTGAAAAACCCAATGCCTAACCCGCCGCGCCACCAGGGTCCAGAAGGCCCTCTGCCTCAGAACCAGCATCCTCTTCTTGCAAAATCCTGCCCACAGCCACCGCCTACTTTGCTGTCCGGTTGTTCCCATCACCATTTATGTCCCTGTTTACACTTTCATTCTGTTCACACACATTTTTTGCAGCTACCTTAAATCCTTCCTGAATAACTAGAGAATAAACAAAAAGTCACACAAGAAACTTGGACCGTAAACATGGTGGATCTAAAAATGCTTAGCGCTGACGGCACAGACCAGGGGTCAGCAACTTTCCCCATAAAGGGGCCACATGGTTCATCTGTTTACTGGGGGTGCTGTCTGGTGAGCACTGGATTGCTGACAGCACGTCGTCAGTTCAAGCCCATTGCCCACTCCGTGGGAGGAAGACGAGGCTGTACACTCCCGTAAAGATGGACAGCCTCAGAAGCCCACGAGGGGTCACCGTGACTTTGGAATGGGCTGGATGGCAGTGGAGATCTTTGTTGCTCAACTCTGTTGTGCTGGTGTGGAAGCAGTCTAGGCAGTTTGCAGAGGAAGGCGCCTAGCTGTGTTCTAAGAAAGCCTTGTTTATAGGTACTGAAATTTGAATTTCCTATAATTTTTATGTGCCAGTAAATATTATACCTCTGATTTTTGCCCAACCATTTAAAAACCGAAGGGCCTTCCTTAGCTCCCGAGCCATGCAAACACAGGTGGTGGGTGGACTGGACGTTGCTGCAGGCTCCAAGGATGTGTCTAGGTTTCAGAGACCAAGTCATCTGGTAAAAGTGACATTATACAAAAATAGGGTGGTCTGGGCCTAAGCAAAGGAGCCCTGATGGTGTAGTGGTTACATATTAGGCTGCTCATTGGAAGGTCAGAAGTTCTATACCACCAGCTGCCCTGTGGGAGCAAGATGAGGCTTTCCTGTTCCTGTAAGGAGCTAAGAGTCTCAGAAACTCTGAGGGGAGCTCCTCCCTACCGTGTGGGGGCCCTGTGAGTTGGAATAGGCTTGGTGACAGCGAGATGGGTTTGTTTGTTTGTTTATGGCCTAACCAAAACGGTGCTTGAAGCTCACAGGCAAGCTCTGGCTGCTCAGTCTGGTGGAGCTGACACTGGGAGGCTGGGACGCAAGGTCTCAGCGTCTATGATGCATCTGCTGTCCCATGGGATCCCCTGCTCTGCATACCTTTGGGCGGTGAAGCTGGGCAAGGGTCATAGCTGCCAGGCCTGAGCAGCATTCTGTACAGCAAGGGGAGGCCTGGTGTGTGCCTCTGCAGGGCCTGTGCTGTAGCATTGGTGAGCACCCATGTCCCCCACATCAGAGATGCAGCTGCCCTGCATGCTTGTGTACTCCACCTTCCTCCTCTTGCCCCTCCTCCCCCTCTTCCGCTCGGCCCCTCCCCTTGGCTCTTCATGCCCCAAGACCTGCCAGCCCAGCAACAGCCGGCAGCAACAATTTCCCTTCCTGTCACCACCTCTCTGCTGGTGCTCCCACTAAACCTCAACATCCCAGCCCGGCACCCCGGACATACACACGAATGCACAAGAGTCCGAGAGTCGGGTGCTCACGATCGTCAGAAGTACAGAAATGTCCCACGAGGAGGGAGTCACTGAGTGAGGAGGAGGTGTGCGTGCTTTTCAAGTCTCTGACGACATCGTTCTGACAATGCACTTATCTGAGGACGGGACTGTGAGCGAAGGGAGTGGTTATTACATGTCTTCAGGCAAGATACAGGCCTGCCAGATGCTTGTACCAAAGGCTTAGCCTCTGGGGTCTGCGGGGGACACCTGTCGGAGGCAGAGGAAGCGGGTCTGGGATTCATTTCATCACCTGCAGAACGCCCACTCTCATGCCACCAAGTGCTGGGGCAAGGGCTCTGGCCTGGGGCACGCTTTGCCTTAACTGCTTTTGGAACGAACTACTGCAAAGTGGGACTGAGATCCCAGGGCGCGGCGGGCAGGGTCTTGGCTCCCTTCTGATCAGAATGACTCACAGGCAGGCTACTGGTGGGTGGGCAGGCGGGCAAGCAGCCTTCCCAGCTGCCCAGTGCTGAGCTTGCAGGCTTGGTGGAGCCCCCCAGCTGAGCGCCCCGGGTCCTGGCAGAGCAGTGTGGGGTTGCCGCAGCCGAGGCCGCCCGAGCTTCCTGTTGCCAGTGGGTTGCTGCCTCCACAATCTCCGCTTGGAAGAGAAAATCCAATTGGCTGCCGCTTACATACATGTAACAGGAAGTTCCTGAATGGCCTCCCCTGGGTCATGAGGCTGTTACACTGCTACACGCCCAGCTGAAAGGAGCCCAGACAACACCTCATCACTGCCACGGGCCCAGGGAGCAGCGTCCAGAGGCAGACAGGAGCCTTCCTGCCAAACCCGAGGTGCCTGTGCACAGCGGGCCTCTTGCTGCAGCAGGAAGCGTTCTACAGCCGGCAAAGCCATCAGCGAATGAACAGACTGCGGCTGGCGGCTGGGAAAAGATTTGCGGGCCAGAGGAAGAAGTCATGTGTTCTGAGGGCCTTTTCCTTCTGTACTCTTAGCATGGCAGTCCTCTGGGGTTTCCTAGGCCCGCTCTGTACCACTCTGCCCCCACGGGCCTGAGGACATAGTCAGTGTCTCCACAAAATAGGTCATCTTGCCATATTTCCCATGGCCGCACCACAAAGAAATTCTCCCCAAGATACTCTCCTGGGACAAACGCGTCCCATCTGCCCTTTAAGGGCCGGTTCCTGGCATGCAGCCAGGGCCCAGGGTGGAAGATCCGCCCCGCTCCCAGGGCAGGAGTGAGTGTCGCCCAGAAACGGAAGGAGCTGGCTTTCGCGTCTCCTTCCAAACCTATTAGGGAGCGATCATAACAAGTAAAACGAATACTGACACAAATTACGCCATTGTTCTAGTTCATCTATTTAGTAACCCGAAGTTGCAATTTTTAGAAGAAGGGGGAAAAAAGACCTTTTAAATAACGGATTCATTATGGTACATGAATGACTGCCATGTTCCCGCGTTCAAAGTGCCACTCACCATTAAGGACGTGCACTCGTAAATGGCATCGATGTGCCACTTCCCCCCCTCCCACACAAGCCCCCCCCCCCCCGACTGGTGGGCCCGGTGTAATCGGAGGTGATTTTGTGGGCTTCCTCAGCCCTCAGCCAGTCCCCTGCGCCGCCAAGCACATAATGAATCTCCATTCCATAATAAGGCTGCAAGGCTTCCCCTCCCTAGGTGAAGGTGAAGAGGAAAACCAGGACCGATGAAGTCCCAGCCGAGGTAACACGATCAATGTCAAGGCCATGCTCAGAAACCACAGCCTTACACTCCACGGCCAGGGGCTAGGGAGCCCGCCAGCGTACCCTCTGGCCACAAAGCTGGCTTTGAGAAATGAGAGGCCAGGACAGAGCGGGGTCCTCTAGGGCAGAAGAGCAGCGCTCCTCTCTGCTCTTCACTGCACAGGGTCCCTGGGGAGAAGCCCGCTCGGAACCTGGCAGGTTGGCGACTACTCTCTGGAAACCTCCCTTCAAGGGTGTGAAATCCCCACGCTGCTTTTCATCATTAGTGCTGAAGCATGCCGGGTGTCTAGCCTGTCTCTAAGTGCCGCGGTGACAAGAAGGACAGGGAAGGCCTGGCCCCGGGAAGCTCCGGTCTCTAGCAGGGAGAGCAGAGCACGAAGACAGACAGATGCCAGGAGGAGCCAGGAGGAGCCAGGAGCATTGGGGCGGGGGTTTGTCCGTGTCCACCTACCTGATATGGCATACAGATTGGAGTGCTGATACTCATAGTCGGTGCGAGTGCTGTTCCTGCCTCGGAAGGTAGCAGGGAGCGTTAGAGAGATGTGCCTGAGCGAGAGAGAGAGAAAGAGAGAGAGAATGGCAGGTTAGAGGGTGCGTGAGGCATTCCCCTCCTGAAAAGGCACTGGCGCCAGCGGCCACAGGGCTGCAGGGAACAGGAAAAGTGGGTACTCCTGGAGCATTACCACCTTCTCAAGCGTCAACTCCACCAGCCCCTGTCCTCCCAGGTTGTTCTGCATTGCAGCAGCCACCGTGCTGCCTTCTGGGCGGGATATCCAGGTGGAAGAAAAGCTTCCTGAAGTCTCACGGCATATCTGAGGCGCTCCGGGAACGTGTATATGTGTGTGTGTGTGTGTGTGTGTGTATGGGGGGGGTAGTTTAATGCACTTCTCCACCCACTGGACAGAACGCATCCATGGAACCCACGGGGCTCTGTTTGCTCTGTCTTCTTGGTTCCATCACTCATTCATGGTCTCCGCGCCATGGGAGTCCAGGCAACGGGCAGCCACTGAAATCAGGAAGCTCGCTCCCCCTCAGCCTGGAGCACATAGTGGGTGTTCAGGAAAGCACCTTCACTGACCCGCTGCTGCCGACCCTGGCACAGACGTGGGCCAGGAAGATTCATGATGAACACACAGCACCAGGGGGTATTCAATCAGAAGGAAACCATCCATTCGGTGCGGTGACCAGCAGCTGAAAGGGTAGGATTAAGATACTCGGGAAAGTATTTAAAACCTCACAGGTCTGGGGGAACGAAGCCCACCTCTCGCTGTTTTCCCTGGGAGCGGCTGTGAAAGAGCACAGTGGCCCGAGCTTCGGTCACCTTCCGGCTCTCCGCCCCCCACCCCCACCCCACCCCAAAGGGCCGGCAGAGGGAGTGGGGGAGACATATCACAAGCAGAAAACTCTCATTTACAAACGCCCTTTTCCACATTACACATGCGTGACCTTCTGGAACGATTGCAATGTGCCTGGACGCCTGGGAGGAAAGGCCCTGGGGCCAGACAGAGCTGGAAGCTGCAGCACGAGACTGGCAGGAGCAAGACGAGCCCCAGGAGCTGGAAAGGCCTTTGGTTTGCTGGTACGTCACGTGCGCTTGAATGGTAAAGGCCTGTGCCACCCCCACAGTGGGCTGTGCTGAGCTCAGGCTGGGGTGTCCACTGGAGTGGCGTAGCTGCACCCTGTTCATAACCGATCCTGACTACAACTACAGAGGTGCACGCCCTCAGAGAGCACCCGGGGTAGACAGGTGCAGGAGCCCCGTGAGGCAGACCCTGGGCTGGGAGGAAGGGAGCACTAGGCCAGACCAGGTGTGGGGATGGAAAGGAAGGCACAGTGTGGCCTGAGAGAGGGGTCGGGAGTCTGAGGAGACTTTCGCAGAGGAGGGTGCTTACAAAGAGATCTCTGTAGTCAGAGGTGCCCACCAGGTCGTCAGGGCGAGCGACGCTTGCTGTGGGGCTGGGGCACTCCCAGAGGCAGGCTGGGAAAGGACACCGAATGCCACGCCAAGAAGTTCGAGTTGAGTCTAGGACGGAGGCTCCCAAACTCTGCTCCAGAGATGCCGACACAGAGAGAGAGTCCCCCGGGGACTTGCTCACTGTACAGCCTCACAGCAGCCCCCTGGGAGCTCTGCTTAGGAGCCAGCTTTGGGAACCGCTGGCAGGAGAGGCTGCAGCTGCCTAAGAGAGTGACGCAGCTGACCGGTCGATGCCCCTGACCACAGCACTTGAGTCCATGAAGCTGGGCAAACGGAAGAATGAATTATTGACGGGGGTCGGGCTTGAGCAGAATGACGATGATGGTCAGCAACCATGGAGCCCTGCACCCCACCCCCCACCCTCCACCACCTCCCACCCCGGGGAAGGCACACACATTCTCTCACGGCACCCTCGGGAGCTAGGTGCAGGGCTGGCTACACAATTTGTGCAGGGCCCAGTGTAAAGTGAAAACGAGGGGCCCTTGTTCAACAAGCAAGAATGACACGGCATTGAGATCAGCACCGGGCCCTGGGAGTGTGGGCTTTGCTGGGCACAGGGTCCAGCGTGGTCACACGGGCTGCTGGTCCATGAGCTGGGCCATGGGCAGGGCTTGTACTGCGTTCACCAGACTGATGAGGGGGTGTTCTGGGTGCCTGGGCAACAGCTGAGCTTCAGATGACAGACTCCTTAGATTCCCAAGCCTTTAAAAAGTCTGAAAAAAGGTACACCCAACACACCCAGGCCTATCTGGGTGGGCAGCAGCCACTGTGGGGTCTGGAGGCCTGCAGGAAGGCTCAGCGAGGCGGCAGCGGGTAATCACAGACCTTCAGACGATGGGCAGAGCTGGAGGGGTGGCAAAGGTGTCAGCCAGCAGCACCAGAGACACACAGAGCCCACACCACTTGGTGATCAGACCCACATCTGTGCAGAGACCCTGCGGGGACCCTGCCTCACAGAGCTCACCCTCTAGTGAGGGACAGGGAGGAAGATGGCCACGGGCTTACACAGCCCCCTGCTTACAGACAAGGCACGCGGAGCAGGCCAGAGGGCGGAGGGCTTAAGTGTGGGAGGGGTGCTTTGGAAGTCTGTCTTGAAGCAAGGACAGCATGGAGGCAGTTGAGGACAGGCAGAAATCAGTCAGGTCAGCGAGGGAGGGAAGCACTTCCGAGGCTCCCAGGGAAGTCAGCTAGGCTGCAGGGAGCCTGGCCAGTGGGAAAACAGGAGGAGATCTGTGTGGCCAGAGCCTAGAAGGCCGGTCAGTGTGTGGGTGCAGGTGGGATATGGGGGTTGAACCGAGTTGGAACTCAGTCCTGAGGGATTTATTTGTCCTGCCCGCGGGAGAGCGAGGAAGTCACGAGGAACGGCTGGAGTGGGTGGGCACAGCAGGAGCCAGGCATGGCGCAGAGGATCACGGACTGTCATGGACTGGCATACGACCGCATCTGCCCTAGCCCTTCGGTCCCGGTGACCAGCCCTGTAGGAAAGATACAGATCCGCACGGGGATGACACTGTGGCACACGGGCTTCACGAGAGAGGAACAGAGAGCTCCAGGTGGCTGCCCCTCTGGGCTCTGGACTCACCTGCCCCCTCTCCAGGACTTGGACTTTGGCCTGGCTGAACACCCTCTGGCCCCCTCCCCTCTCCCTTGGTGCCAATGTTTCCCCTCCTTCCTCCTCAGCAGGTTCCATTTGGGGTCCCCCTCCGTTGCACTTTTCATGGGGCCTGTTTGCTAAGGTTCTAGCTTCGTTTTCTTCTCGCTCCACACTCTCTCCCTGATGCAGGTCTGTACCCTGCCTTTGACGCCCCCCTCACCTCTAGACCCACCTCACTCTGTAGCCTTGTCTCCGTCACTGCCTAGCTCCCCCTTTCCCTCCGCCAGGGCGCAAGAGAGGTGTGTGGATCTCCCAACATGCTGTGGTCTTCCAGCCCCATCTCCATTTCCGGACCTGCGTTGGGTCCAAATGCCTTCTCATCTTTCAAGACCCATGCCTAGGCCTCTCCTCTTCAGTAAGAGTCCCTTTCTTGGGCGTGCCACGGGCTGGATGGGTGTCTGCACACCCTCTCAGGCCCCAGGCACCCCAGTATCATTTTATGTAAGTCTCTACCAGGACCCCGGCCTCAAGCGCAGGACTGGCACTCATTCGTTGCATGCGCCCCACTTCCCAGAGCAGTCCTGTCATGGCGACAGTTTCTGAGCACCACGGTTCTCATCAAGTGTTGACCTTCTGTCCACTAATGCCCCTGGGCCTTTTCCCACACAAAGGAAACACTACATGCTTCTACCCTTTCCTTTCTGTGAGTGTTTTCCCAATGAGACGCAAAGCTTCTTCTAGGATATCCTTTCGGATTCCACCCCTCTGGGCTTTGGAGCAAAATAGGTACGATGTAAGAGGAAACCATTAGTAGCAGCAAGCGTACTTTCCAAGGGGGAGAGGGGGCGCATAGAAAGACGGGCAGGGATAAAGTTGCTGATGGCACACAGTGATGCTATGTCCTTCAAAGAGGTAAGCATAACATCAAAAGAAAGTCCCAGGCCTGCCTAGATCCTTTACAGAGTCACTGCTCACGGAGAGGATGCGGAATTGAAATCACACCCACCCCCCACGCCCCGCCTCCTGCCTCCAAGCTCCCACTCAAGTAGGTGCTGACGTGAGGGGATACGGGCAGCATGCAGAGAGCAGCCAGTGGGAAAGGCCGCCTGACTGGTGGACGGCCTCGGGTGGAAGGGGGGTTCCCTTTGCTGTCAGTCGCTGCTGGGCACGTTTGCTTCTGCGGTTCCCAGACAAAGGCAGAAGCAGGGGAGGCGAGGACAGGACAAAAAGGCCCATCAAGGCTTTGTGCTAATGAGAATGTACACTTTGGGCCACTGGGGGGACGCATCACCTGTAGTTAGACTGAATAAAGAAGTTGCCTGCTGCCGGAGAGGTGGCCCAGGGGTGCCCGCGTGTCAGATTAGCCCGCCTGTGACAGACGGATGAGGAATGGCCCTGGAATGGCAGCCGAGTCTCTGCACAAATGAGATTCCAGCCGCGCGGCACCTGGTGGGGTCCACGTGCCCGGCACTGGGCTGGGTTCACCCACATAGATTCCCTTGACACATCTCCTCGGCCTCTCTTTCGTTTGGGGGTGGGGGGGTAATTAACCCCATCTAAGAGAACAGGAAATAGGGTCTCGGAGGAAAAGCTGCTAAACAGAGAGCTGAGCGTGAACAAAAGGGCGAGTCTGTGTGTATACTGGAGGTGATGGCTATTCAAAGGGACCCCCAGCGTTCACCAGGTAGGGTGAAATTACTCAACTAAGAACGCACTGTCCAGCCCTTTGAAACCAATGCTGGCTGGGACCCAACGTGGCTGCCACTGCTAGCTGTGTGGCCCTGGCAGCTGACAGCTGCTCTCCTGCCACGCTGATTCGACCCTATGCGTCGCGTCCCCTGGAAGATGTCCAATCACGGGCCCGGTGTGGCAGCACAGCTGGCTTGGACCTAGACCTGGTCGCTAGGTGGCCCTCCGCAGGGGTGCTGCTTCCCGGTGCACACCTCGCCACCAGGAATGGGGGGGGGGGGGGAGCGGTTGGCTGGCAAAGAATCCGGCCTATGCTGAGCACAGAATAGGTGCTTTAGCTGTGATTCTCATCCCCGCCGCCCCAGGCGCTACTTTGGAATTCTAGTTGTGAGGGCACATCGTGGGAGCGAGGCTCCTGTGATAGAGGCTGCGGAGCCTGGACGCTCCGAATGTGGGCACAGCTGTGAGACTGGCGGGGTCGCACCCTGAATGCAGGGTTTGGCGATGGTCTCACGGCCTTGGAAACCCCCTGGGCACTGCTCCTCTGTCCTATAGAGTCACTGTCTATCAAAATTGACTGGCCACCATGAATAGCACATGCAAATGAATTTTGCTGAAGATAATTAAAAGAGGTGACAGCGGTACATGGATAAGGACCTGCCAGGAATCCAAGCCAGACTCAGAAGAGGGCGTGGAACAAGAGATATCATTTGCTGCTATCAGAAGCATCTTGGCTAAAGGCATCATCTACCAGGAAGATGATTCCCTGTGTTTTATGAATTATGAAATGACATCCAAGTGAGTAGATCATGAAAAAAATTAGGATAACATTGTAAAGAATAGGAAATTCCAGAACACTTAATTGTGCTCACGCAAAATCTGGACATAGCCTAAGAGGCAGTGGTTTGAACAGACTAAGGGAACACTGCATAGTTTAAAGCTGTGTGTCAGGGTTACAGACTTTCACTAGGTTTATTCAATTTGTTTGCTAAGACCATCTCAAGAAGAACGCAGTTTCAGGATCAGAACTAGACTCATTAAGAAACTATGATGGGCACCTGATTCACCCTTGTTTGATGAAAGCTCATAAGGCTTGAACCATTTCCCGGTGAAGATTAAAGATTCGGGATGGCTGACGCCTCAACCGTAGAGAAAATCAAAATGCTCCATTGGACCGAGAAGCAGTATCATGGAAAATGGAGAAAATGAGTTGTCAAGGATTTAATTTTATTTGAGTCCACAGTCAATACCCGAGGAAGTAGCAGTCAAGAAATCAAATGACGGATGGCACTGGGCAAATCTGTGGCAAACCAATTCTTTAAAGCAGGGGTTCTCAAACTGCGGCCCGTGGGCCACATGAGGCCCCCAAGGACATTTATCCGGCCCACAGGGTATTTTTGTCCCCACTGCTCTCCTGCTTAGCAGGCGACTCATCCCGGGCCCGCAGTGAATTTGTTCGTAGTTATTTTTAACTATAGTCCTGCTCTCCAATGGTCTGAGGGGCGGTAAACTGGCCCCCTGTTTGAAAAGTTTGAGGACTCCTGCTTTAAAGTGTTAAAGAGCAAAGCTGCCACTGTGAGGACTAAGGTGCACTCGGCCCAGGCTATGGCATTTCCAATTCCCTCTGCTGTGCAGAACGATTGGGCCATGAGTAAGGAAGACCCGAGAAGAATTGATGCACTAGAAATATGATGTGGGAAAAGAATACTGAGTATGCCATGGACTGCCAGAAGACCGGACAGATCTCTCTTGAAAGAAGAAAGCATAGCCAGAGTGCCTCTTAAAAGCGAGGCAAGAGACGTCAGTCATACGCTTTGGAGACATTCTTAGTGGGGACCAGTCGCTGGACATCGTGCTTGGTGAGAAAGGGCTGACACAGTGACTGCAATAAGGGGGTTGAACGGTCACCAGGGTGAGAATGGCAGGAAGCCGGTGTCACTGTGAGTCGGCTCTCTTGAAGTTTCCGAGCCACAGGAGTCACTAGCACGGGCAGGTATTCAACTGAAACGAGAATGATGGATACTGGTGTTCCCACGGGCCCCCAAAGCTCATTATTCCCTAAGCAGAGGAGTGTGATCGAGCTCTTAAAGATCATCAGCAGGGTAGGGGGAGGCAGACCCAAAGCCGCTCTGAAAACCACCCCCACTGAGGGAGGCCTCTAGACACAGAAACCTTCTGACAGCACCCGGAGGTCTCGGCCCCCGGAACAACCCAGCCACGAGAGGCCCATCATCCACTTATTCTCGGCTGAATTGGTTAAGTAGAGAATTCTACTTAACGAGAAGGGGCCTTAGACCCGGCAGGTGCGTGACCAGGCTCGTCTCCACCTCCCCCGCACCCAGAGGAGCCTGAGTTGAGATATGGAGCTGCTTTGGACGGCGATCACGGTGTGTCCGCAGGAGGGACTGGTTGTTCTCTAACAAAGAGGTCAGCCCTGGCTAAGCTGGCGACAATGGCTCTGGCTAAATCGATGCTAAGGGAAGTTTCATTTTTTTCCCCCCTAAGTCAGTCTTGGGCTCCTTATTCAATTAACATGACCACTAGGCTGAAGACAGCTCCGTATAAAAGCCCTTCAGTTATAGAATACATTTTATTATGTGACAATAGTTGCCAGCACGATTTATTTCCTTTGATGGGATTCTGCTTTTCCTTGTTAATTTAAATCTGTATTTTCTAGTGCTGATTCCAGGTCTGTGTGAATTTTTAAAATGTTGCCATTAATCTTCTGGACCCAGTGGCCACATATAATGAAGGCGGCTGGGCCCCAGCAGCACGGGGGCTCTGTCCTTGCAGACAGTCGAAGGGAAGCTTCACAGGCAGGGCGACATGACGCAGTCTAAGACTCATGGGTAGAGATAGACATCGTCCCTAGGTTCCTCCCTCCACGCTCCCCATCCATATTTGCGAAAATTAACAAAACAGCCCTCCGTGGGAAGGAATTACAACTCCCATTCTACTTTCTAGGTCTGTACGTTTGTATTAAATAAATCGTCTAAAACCACCCTGGGGAGTAGCAGTTTAAAGTGAGGTCTGGGGACGTCTGTGGGAGTCCTCAAGGATCTTTCAGGGAGTCCGTCAGGCCACACTATGTTCACGAAAACACAAAGACGTCAGTTGCCTTTTACACGCCCATTCTCTCACAAGAGCACAGAGGAACTTGGCACGAGGCCTATGATGGCGCTGACGATCCCATGCGCTGTCAGCCTGTTCTTGGTTTCATCCTTCTTCTTAGGGCTACTTTCTAATGCAGTCTTTACAGATCAATATAGCCCCCATTTAACACACACACACACACACACACACCCCTGGAGTTTTCAGAAAGGTCCTAAGACCCCACATTTCTGAAGACTGGCGTGGTAAAACAACGTGTTCCAAGCAAATCAGCCAAAGACACGCCACGGCGTTCAGAGGCGTGAGCTGAGCCGAGGCAGGATAAAAGTGTCCGTCTCCACCATGTTTTTAGTGACCGCATGAAAGAAAGAGACACCTAAACAACAAAACCCACCAAAACCGTCACGAGGAGGTGAAAGGTTAAAAATGGCATTCATTTTGTGAGGCCACCAGGCGGGGGGCTGTCTGTAAGAATTTAGTTCAAGAAGAAAGCAGCCTGAGACGGGCGAAGGTTCTGGCTTTTTCCCATGATTCACTGACCTGAACCCACTGACTGGCAGGTGGCAGAACGGTAAACGCGGATGATACAAACCAGGGAGGGAAGATAAGAGCGGGAGCAAACATGGACAATGACCCAAGAGAGAAGAAGATCGGGGAGCGGTAAAGGACTGTGCTCAGAAGGCCTAGGACTTGATGCCTTTCATGAGGCTAGACTGAAAAGGCATAGCATGACATGGAAGTCACACCTGCACGGATTAGTCAGCTAATGGAGGAAAGCCAGGTGTTTGGCTGCAGCAGCTGTGGGTCAGGTCCTGGTGTACAGGCCACCAGAAAGTTCCCTCAGCACCTTCAGACCCCCTTGCTTGACCAGCCGTGGCGAAATACCTACAGAACACAGACTTGTATTGGTGAGACCATGAGAGAATGAGTTTGCACTAGGAATGCACACTTTGTATTCTAACACATACAAAGGGATGGCGTTTGCCGATTCACTCTTTCCTCTTGCTTATCTAAAGACCACAGCCATGCAAAGGAGGAGGGAGGCATGACAAATGACCTCCAAAGAAACTAGGACTTTATGTTGTGGAGAGTCAGTGAGGACTCTGGCCAGTCTCCTGGCAGTGGGGATTGAAGAGATGCTAATGAGGGCAGGGAACGCTCATGAAGGTACAGAACAGCATCTACTGCACTAGGGGTACCCTTGTGGGAGGAGGGGGAGAGATGAGTACAGTAATTCATCTTGTCGTTTGGCCAACGCCCAGTCAAGAAATAGATAGCCTCATGTGGGCCTATAAAAAAATACTATACAACACGATAAAAGAACATTACCTGGAAGGGGCTGAAGAGCCAATCTTCGAAAGAAGTTGTAGTGGTGGTGGTAGGATATAGAAAAAAATTACCTGCATTTGAAATAAGGCATGCGTTTTATGAAATGGAAGATTGAATCAGTAATATTGCGGGTAAACCTCAAAAGGCTTTCCAAAATTCAGAGAAAGAAAGAACCGAGAGACGAGGAGGAGGAGGAGGAGGAGGAGGAGGAGGAGGACAGGAACATCTAAATGCATGTGGCAAGCAAAAATTCCCCGAATTACTCTAGGTGTGGGGAAGGGAATGCAGCGGAAGGAGAAGGAACCCTCAAAAGCAAAGTTTGAAAGCATTCTCGCTTGGAGAAAGGGAGAAGACTTAGATACAGAAAGCACCCAGCCTCCCAACATTACCGGTACAATCAATAAGGAGACCCCACCACTAAATAAATCCCGATTTCAAGACTTGCTATAAAAGGTACAGTAATCAAGACAGTGTGGTATTGGCATAAAGATAGACTAAAGATCAATGGAATAAAAAAGATAGCCTAGAAATAGACCCACACATATACAGCCAATTGATTTTCAACAAAGATGCCAAGGCAATCCAATGGGGGAAGGGTCATCTGCCCAACAAATTACACCGGGACAATGGGTAGTCACATGGAAAGAAAAAAAGAGATTGAACTTTGTCCCTTACCTCATATCATATTTACAAATACTAGTTTGAAATAGGGTAAGTGAAAATTACAAGCTTCCTAGAAGAAAATCTTTGTGGCTTTGGAGTTAACAAAGATTCCTTAAACAGGACACACACACACACACACACACACACACACACACAACCCATGCAGAATATAAGGGGGGAATATCAATAAATTATACTATAGCAACATTGAAAACTCTGGGTCATCAAAAGACGCTGTTATAAAAAGCACACTAAGACCACACCACTACACATGTTCTGGAACACACTGACCATAACAAGCGTGGGCAGGGTGCAGAGCAGCTGGAGTTCTTAGGCAGCGCTGCTGAGAATGTCGACTGGCACCACCACCTCGCTGCTGACGAGTGTCAAGTTCCTCGAGTGGTTCAACATACATGTACCATACAACTCGGCCATCACACGGAGATGCACCCGTACTTAACGAGAAAGGACATCACACATCTCCGTGGCGACTTGTACGCAATGTATCAGCGGCCTCTGGCAATGAAAGGCTGACAACAACCTAAGTGATTGTATCAACGCAGGGTGATAGGCCCATACGATGACGATACGCGTAGAATGGAAATACTACTTGGCAAGAATGTGGGGGGGGGGGGGACAAGCTCTTGACTCACACAAGATGGCTAAAGGCAAGAGAGTTACCCTGAGTAAGGCAAGCCAGATGAACGAGGGCGCAGTGACGCGTTGATGCACGATTCTGAAAACTGCAAACCAGCCGGTGGGAAAAGAAAGCTGATCCACAGCTGCCTAGCGAGGAAGGTGTATACTACAGGAAGCAGCACGGGACACACTTTTGAGGGTGGTGATATACGCATGACTGCGATTTTGGGGATGTGTCACCTACACAGACACATGCCCAAACTCATCAAATTGCATAATTTTAATATGTGTACTGCATTGTATGTCAGCCGTATTTCAGTAAAGTTGCAAACAAAAACCTTTCCTGATTAAAAACTAATAAGAGCTACATACAGAAGCCAATAGGGTAGTCAGCATTCCAAGGAAAAATTGAAAACAATGAGAAGAGAATTGCAGCTAGACAATTTAAATACCGCTGGGGATTCCACACTTTTCTTGTTACACTAAATGCCTGAGTACCAAGGAGTCATGGATCTTTGAAGTGTGTGAAAAGGTGATGGTGGTGGCGGCACTGGTGTAGGTGGTGGATGGAGGTGG